>PVKM010032763.1:0-16258 GCA_004027735.1 Carollia perspicillata
GACCAAAGTCGGGAACACCGGCGACACTTTTTTTTTAAACAAAACTTTATTGGTAATAGTTTTCAAATATGTTTACAACAGCACACTGTTCAAGAGGAAGTCACGTCCTTCCCAGCACACCGGTTGAATCACCCTGCGCCCACCCGGGGCCCCACCCCAGGCCTGAGAGCTCCTCCTGGGATGGGGAGAAGTTATGAGAGGAACAGATTTGGGGTTGAATAGGGGCTCCCCACTTTTCTATTGAGAGAGAAATGCACAAGTGGAGGAAGGGGTGACAGCTGACAGCTAAGCAGAGGAGCACCCAGGACGAGGGGGCGGGGCTGTTGGGTGAATAAAACAGCCTCTCCCTAGCAATCCTGGCCTTGAACCGGGCGGAGGTGGGCATTACGTCCTTTTGTGGGGGGCAAGGGAGGGGTTGCCTTCCCAACTGAGCTGAGAGGAGGCTGGACATTAAAATCTAGCTGAGAATAAAATTCAGATGTGTGGGGAAGTACTGCTGGGAGAAAGATCCTGGGCTTGGGTCGCCCCCTCTATCTTTTGGGGGACAACTCCTCTTTGGCAAGGAGAGGGGCAGCTGCTCTGGGTCCCAAAGCCCAAGGGTGAAGAAAGGTCTGTTGGGGCAGGAGGTGGTAGGGGATTCCTAAAGGGGCTGAGACCCTTCCAGGCTTGGCAGGGGAGAGGGGGATTAGCAGCTTGGGGGAGAGGTTAGAACCCCAGCTCTTTCCTTTACAAGTCAGTCTGCTTCCCAGCCTTGTTAAAATGGATCTGGGGGGTGGAGGGATGGGAGGAAAGCATAGGAAGTTGGGAGGGAGGCACTGGTGGAACTTAAATAAGTTTGTAAATTGTTTTTTTAAAAAAATTCTAGCAAGTAGCCCATTGCACATGTCACTAAAATCTCTCCTTCCCAGGCAAGATTCCTTTGAGTGGAAGGTTGGCCATTCTTTTCTCCCTTATCAAGTTTGCTGGTGGTTTGGTGAGGGAGGTGGGGAGTGAAAGGGGCTGGAGTTAAGTTTGGGCCCCCTTTTCCACACCCTATCCCTGGATACACTAGCAAGACCTGGTCTGACTAGAACTGAGACACATTTAAAACAGGCGGAAGTGGGCTGTGGTGGAAGAAGGCAAAAGCATCAGGGAGGGCAGGAGGGCAAAGGGGGTGAGGGGGAGCAGCTGGTGTTTCTGTCCCTCTGAATATCTGGGCTTCCTGCTCCCCTACCCTGAAGGTTGGGGTGGGGGTGAAATTAGATGCAAGGAACTCTGGGGCCCTCTGGCTGTTCGATCCAACCCTCCCACCCACCACCCACAAAAAAGAAAGAAATCCCTTGGGGGTACAGGCACACCCCTAAAACTCAGAAAACTCCTTGCCACACTTCTCATTGATGGACACTCGGATCTCTTCTTCTTCATAGTCGTCAAAGTTACTTGTGTCCCCAGGGCCTTTAAACTTTGGTATGAAGGGAGCCTCCACCTGGAGAGGGGTCAAGAACCACCCAGACCTCAGCGGTCAACATAATACTTGTGAAAACAACAAATACAAATGGCCTAACATTCATGAGATAATTTACTTGGACTCAGGCCTAAGCTTAGCATTAGGGTGTGGACTCACCTTAACCCCAAAATCTTATAGCCACCTCACCGATGGGGAAATGCCTTTCCAGAAGACTGTCTTCTGCCCAGTGACCCCACAATCCCATTTCTAGAACCCCACTGCTCTAAGCTGTCCCAGTTAGAAATGACCCAGAGCCCATGACCCACTTGCAAATTCTTCTCCCCTTTCCATCTCTCCACTGGCAGCCTTCCCTGGTTTTTGGCCTGCCCCCAAAGCCCTCGGGATACCCAGACAGGGGGCCCCACCTTCCTCTGGTAGATGGCAATCCAGTCAGTTGTGGCAAACCATTTGTGGTTCTTGATGTCGTTCACCCCGTTCTTGAGGTTCCCGAAGCGCTTGGTAAGATCCACCTGCAGGAGGTTCCGCAGCAGATCCTTCAGGTCAGAGCTGAAGTGGGACGGGAACCGCACCTGAGGGTGGGGGTGGGGGTGACACACACAAGGTTGGAAACTGGCCTGGAACTTGGGGACCCATAACACTGTCTTTGCTATCCAACAGTCCTATGGGGCAGAGGACCAAGTTGAGTGTGCACTGGAACCCCATTAAAAGAGTTAATCAGGCCTGTTGGACTTTCTGATTCAAAAGGTCTGGGTTGGGGCCTGGCATTTCTGGCTAGTTCTCTGGCCATGCTGATGGTGCTGCAGAGGGGGCCACTTTGAGACAGCTACTCCAAGTTAAGTACTATGATGGTTCCCATTTTAGAGAAGAAACTGAGGCTTGGAAGGGTTAAACAGCTTGCCCAAGGTCACACAGAGGAGCAGGACAGGGTGGCTCCATCTTGGGTCTGTTAGACTCCAGAACTTGTGTTTTCAGCCACTGTTTCCTAAGGTGGCTCTGCTGGGGTCTGAAGGCTTCAGAAATATCCATGCTTATGAGAGAAATGATTGTTTTTCTATTTCTCTCTCTGCATAGCTATGGCTCTTCCATTCTTTAAAACTCAGTTCAAATCTTCCAGCAACTTTCCCCAAATGCTCTGAACCCATGGGCTCATATGCAACTATTCACTGAACTCACAGCTACAAGAACAGATTTCCAGCACTGCTCTTATAGGCTGTGACCTTGGCCATGGCCTTTAACCTCTCTGGGCCTGTTCTTGCCTTTTTGGCATGGGGCAGATATCCCAGGGTTGCAGGAGGGAGATAATACTGCTGAGGGTGCGTGGGAACTGTGAAATGCTACAAAGAAGGGAGTTATGCTCTTCTCCTCTTCCCCCTTGGAAGCTTCTATGGCTTTTTCTTTGTTTTCTACATTCCCAAATTGGGCCATTGTCTTGGCAATTTCTATTGTGCCTGGCGACAGACACCTCACCTTTCCCTTTTTCGTGCCCCCACTATGCAGCTGGTGATTTCCCTCCACCTCTCTGAGAGGCAGGTGGCTAGTTCCTCAGTTCTCAGGTGGGTAAGATGAGGCTCAGAGGGGGAAAGCACTTGCACGAGGTTTCAAAGCCAAGGGGTGGCCAAGCCAGGCCCTGGAGTTGGGTCGATGCACCTGGGCTGAACTAGGAGTTGCTTCCACCACTTCCTGGGCCAGGTGGAGGGATGGTTGTGTCCTCCCCGTGAGATGGGAGAGCTGAAGACAAAAGTAGGGTTCCCAGACTCTCTTGGGCCCTTGGCTCTTGGACAGACATATCCACTCTCCACACCCCAGCTTCCTCAGTCCCTCAGAGTGCTGGGCAGGATGGGGGGCAGTACACAGGGGCAGTACGCTGGGGCAGTGGATGCTCAAGGCGCTCTGTAGACGCTAGCTCTAACAGTCCCCTTCCCTGCACACTCTGAGTTATGAACTCTGCATCTGAGAAAGGGAATATGGGGAGCATACCCTCAATGAGTGCCCAGTGGGTCTAGGAATCAGATCCATTAGCTTTTCTGCTATGGAACTTGTGAAAATTCACACTAAGAGGTATGTATGACTAGGGGCGAGTAGAGCCTCACATAGCGCAGGGCAAGAGGGCAGGTGAGGCTTGGAATTTTGGAAGCCACTGGGAGGTTGGCATTATGGGTCCAGAAATAGCCAGTGAAGTTGTGTGAGGTGTTCACCTCAGTTAGTACGGCTGATGCACCTGGCTTCAATGTCTGGCCTGACAATGAACTTCTAGACTGTTCTAGCAGTAACGGTGGGTGGGGAAGGGTCTGTTCTGGGCGGAGCCCCTGCATCCAGGCCTCACCTTCCCAGAAACAATCTTCTCGTAGATCTGAATGGGCTGGTCAGCAAAGAAGGGTGGGTAGCCAGCTGCCATCTCATAGATGAGAACCCCCAGGGCCCACCAGTCCACAGCCTTGTTGTAGCCCTGGAGTGAGAAGGGGGTACGTGATGAGGAGAAAAGGGTGAGGAGGGGGCATGGGCAAAGTGGGCCTTGGGGAGGGGTAGGGAGGTGCCTACTTTGCTCAGGATGATCTCGGGGGCCAGGTACTCGGGGGTCCCACACAAGGTCCAGGTGCGGCCCTTTACACGCTTGGCAAAACCAAAGTCTGTCACCTGTGGGCACAAGCGTGGGGTTGGTCAACAGGGAGGAAAAGAAGGTCTAGGTCACAGCCACCAGGGGCTCTCCTTTGCCCCACCTAGCAGTTACCTGAATATAGCCTTGCTGGTCTATGAGAAGGTTCTCCGGCTTCAGGTCCCGGTAGATGAGATCCAGTGAGTGCAGGTACTCGAAGGTCAGGACAATCTGGGCAGCATAGAAGCGGGCATGGGGCTCGCTGGTGGGGACAGGTGGAGAGGGGATGGGTGAGCAAGGGTGGCCACGGCCAGAAGGAGCCACCCACCCCCAAACCGTCTAGCAGGTGGGCCTACAGAGTGGCCTCCAACCCAGCTATCCAAAATGGGTAAGACAGGCCCCAAATGGGCCTTGTTCACATAGAGCTCCCAACTGGAAAGGGCCCAGATGTCCATCAACCGAAGAATGACGTCACAGACTGTGACAGATTCATACAATGGAATACTACCCAACACTGCCCCAGGACAAATGATGAATATGTCGGGGTGGTGATCTGCCAAGAAAGGCACTCGAGGGAATTTTCTGGGGTGATGAAATGCTCAATATGGTGTTTTGGGTGGTGGTAACACAAATGTATGCAATTGTCAAAACACATGGAACAGACTACGGAAGACCTGTGCATTTTAGTGTACATAAAATGCATAGCTGTGTGTATAAACAAAATAAAACAATAGCATAAATTAAAAAACTACATAAAACCGCCAACTTAAATGGTGATGCCTAAGTTACTATGTTTGTTTTGTTTCATGGTGGTTGAGTCATTGCAGATTCCTCAGCTCGGGGGGGAACGAGATCCCACAGGGACCTGGAGAGGCCACTCTATGTCCCCAGAGGGCTTGGTTGTGTGATGTTGCCTGTGGACACCCGCAGGCCTGGTGTGGCTGTGGCGGGGTTCACTCACCTGAACCTCCCGATCCGCCGTAGGTGTGAGAACATTTCCCCGCCAGGCACATACTCCATGACCATGTATAAGTTTGAGTTGTCCTGTGGGGAGCAGCAGCTGATCAGGGCCCTGTTCCCCAAGCCCTGGGCCCTACCAATCTAGGCTCCTATATGAAGCACACGCCAAGCACCAGGCACTTTGCTCACTGAACTACCTGTCTCCTTTCCCTCTGCCCAGGAGGAAAGAGGAACAGCCATCATCCTGTTTACAGCGGGAGGTGGGCATGGGTCTGGTAGGGGACGTGAAAGCAGGGGCTGGCTACAGGAGCCTGGGCTGGAGAGGGGGTTCCATGGCAGCTCGTGTATGTGACCGTCGTGAGCAAGGCTATTGGGCCATAGTTTTGTCATCTGTACAATGGAATCAGGATAGGATACAAAATTTGGGCCGACCCCCCAAATAAAACTGTGAGTCTTCTTGCTAAAAAAAAAATGATTATGAATTTCAAGATAGCAGCAGTAGGGCATGACACCAAGCACAGGCCCTTGTGACTGCCTGGGTGGCAGGCCCCAAGTAGACTTTCCCAACTCCTGAAGTCCAGCTTAGGCCAGCACCCAAAATAGTTTACGCAGGGCACTCATGGTGTGTTTAGGACGGTCACAGCAACCTTCTGATCCCCACTTTACAGATGAGAAAACTGAGCCCCAGGGCAGAGAAGTCCCTCACCAGGGTCAAGAGGGCAAGGGGTGCTAAGCTAGGACTTGAACCCAGACTGCGTGTCAGATTTTTGTAGACAGAGCAGTGATTTTGAGGGATGTCATCCAGGTTGAGTGACATGAACATCCAAGGTTATCAAGTAGACAGACCCAGTGGTTGAACTTGGGTATATCAGAGCCCCAGGCTGACTGCACCGCACATCAGTGCATGGGCCCACCTTCCAGGGCAGCCACTGGTTGTCCTCAGCCCCCAGACATGGTTTCCCGCTCTGGCCCCTCTACTCGCCAATGGCTGGGACCCAACACAGTGACCCCGGTCTCACCTTGAAGGAGAACTCAAGTCTGACAAGGAACGGAAAGTTGACAGCCTGTAGGATGCGCTTCTCATTCAGGGTGTGCTCGATCTGTTTCAGCTTTACCACCTGCAGGTGGGAGGGGTGGAGAGGGGGAGGTGTGAGAGGGCCCTCATGCCCCTGGCTCCTGGAAGTAGGGGTGCCAGGGTCAGGGCTCCTGTGAGTGTTTGTGGCCTGTGGAGCCTTAGGTGTGGTACTGAGGACGCAACAAAAAAGGCTGCCCCAGGCTGCCTGTCCCCACATAGCATGCAGTTCAGGGCAAGAACGCATGAGTCCCAGGGCCTCTAAGCCCAGAGGGTTCAGAGCCATGATGGGGGAAGCTTGGGGCCTGAGGATGCCCAGATGAGGCGTAGGGCAAAGTCTGGGGCAGGGGTAGTCAGAGAAGGCTTCTTGGAGTAGGGGCAGCAGAGCTGAACACAGAAAGACAGGCGAGAATAGTGCCCAAGGAATAGGGGGTTTACAAAACATTCCTCTGCATCTAGAGCACCCCTACACACCCACCTGAACCACAGGCTAATTCCTCCTCGGCCCTCGGCTATCCCCAACCCACATCTTGTATGCAGTGGCGGGACCCGTGAGGACTATGTACTGTGAGCATGCCGGTTCTGAAGCCCAGAGAAGGACGATGACTTGCCTAAGGTCACAGGCAGCTAGTTAACAGTTGGTTGGTGTGTCACACACAGGCAGCCTGGCTGTTTGGTCAGCTCTGAACCCTTGTGCTGGGGCCTTTTCTGCTTTGCTCACAGCTGTATCCTTTGAGTCTGTACCTGCACTGCACGGTACCATGCACACTAGCTATGTGTGGCTGCTGAGTGCTTAAATGTGGCTGGGAGACGGCAGAACTGAGTTTAACATTTTAAATATCACCCTGGCTGGTATGGCTAAGTGGATTGAGAGCCGGCTTATGAACCAAAACATCACAGGTTCTATTCCCAGTCAGGGCACATGCCTGGGTTGCGGGCCAGGTCTCCAAATGGGCGCCTACAAAGGGCAGCTACTTGATGTGTCTCTCTCACATCGGTGTTTCTCTCCCTCTCTTCCTCCCTCCCTTCCCATCTCTCTAAATAAATAAAACCTAAAAGTTTTTAAAAAATATCTAAAGTGAACATTTAAAAACTAACACTTGACGTAGTTAGTGGGCAACTTTTAAGCCCGTCTGGAACAACTTGGGCTATGCCAATCTGCTTTTTTAACTTCTCTACTTCTTCTTGTCTTTCTAATGAAAATTTAATATCAGAACAGAGACATGGTGTAAGTGTAAAATGCACACTGGATTTTGAAGACTTGGTATGGAAAAAAATGTAACATGTCTCATTAACGATATTTTATGTTGGTTACATACACTGAAATGATAATATAATAGATACACTGGGTTAATTACAAAATAGTGTTAAAATGCATTCCACCTGTTTTCTTTTAAGGAGGCTTCTAGAAAACTGAAAATCATACGTAGCTTGTGTGCCGTTTCTACTGGACAGCACTGCTTTGGACTAGTGCCTGGCATAAGCAGGGTGTCAAAAATATTTACAGAAAGCAGGTCTATGTAAACACCACCTCCCCCAGGAAGACCTCCGGCTTCCTGGAATACAGGTTAGGTGTCTAACCCAGTGACTGATTTCCCTTGGTGGTTGGCCTAGAAGGGAACCTCACGAAGGCAGCATAGTGCCCTGTGGCCCTCAGGTCCAGCACATGATGGGGGCTCAAGAAGTAGGTGGTGAGTGTATGGATGGAACAGTTCTCCAGGCAGCAGGTAGGGCTGGGGTGCAGGGCAGAGCTGAACTCACCTTCTGTTTGTCCAGGATCTTCATGGCGAAGTGGTTCCCAGTCTCCTTGTGTTTCACTAGCATCACCCGCCCAAAGGAGCCTGTGCCGAGGGTCTTGATTCGTTCAAACTGATCCAAATTGGCTGTATTCTGTGGGTAGAGGGGTTGGTAGAGTCAGAGACACTCCTCCCTGTGGCCTACAGGGCCAAGGTCTAGGGCATCTTCTCTGCCACCAGCAGAGGGGACCCTGAGGAGCAGGAGGAGTGATGGGGCGAGGGACAGGGGGTGGAAAAACAAGATGGCGAAGGGCACATTCCTTGAGGCAAGTGGCAGGGGCCAGATATGGCCCTGGCTTGGGGCCCAGGAGCTGCCAGCAGCTGTGTGGGACAAGGGGCCACCAGATGTAGAGAATGGTAGGGTGACAAAGCCTGGCAGTGGGTGACTGGGTGCCTCTGCCCAGGAGCCCCCATGGGTGTCTAGGCACCCTCCACAGGGCCCTAAATCCTAGCCATGTCACAGGGATAAAGCTAGAAGACAGGGCCATCAGCTCGCCCCTCCCAGGGCTCTGTACCCAGGGGGCTTACCTGAGCAGGATTTTCCCATTTTTTAAGAAAATCTTCTTTGGCTTTGGCTAAGAATTCTTTTACTGGAAGGGAAAGAGGGGTGAGTTAGATGGAGACTCCATGTCATTGGGGCAGGTCCAGCGTATTTCTGGGGAGATGCCCACTTGTGGGAAGTGGGGTACAGCTACTTCAACCAGAGTCTCATCTTTTCTTGCCCAGGGACTTTGGGTGCCCTGGCTGAGTCTGAAGGCAGCTTGGGGGGGGCACCCTGATCTGGGCTGGGGCCTGGGTCCCCTTTACTACAGAGAGGTGAGACCCAGCTTCAGCTCTACCAAAATGGGGTACAGGGAAATTCAGGGGTCACTCTCAGGGGGACAGAGGGCAGTACCCAGGCCAGCCCACCCCCACTTGCCCCAGTTCTGACCGACATTCCATGGCCAGGGACGACGCCAGCTGAGGTATTTATAGCCTCAGGATTTGGCTGTTCCTCAGGCCCCTTCTCTGGGGAGGCCGGTCAGGGGTGGAGGCCTCTGGGGCTCGGGTAGCAGGCGCCCTTGGGGGCTCAGCTGTCGCCTGGGTCCCAGCTGGGTGTGTTCCCACTTTTGCCAATTCAGTGGCCCTGGCTCCAGAGCTGGTTCTAGAGAAGCCTCACCTAACGTCTACTCCCCAAGGGCCCCTCAGTACCCCAAGAAGAATTTCCCAGTGGGCAGACCCTGAGCCTGCTGCTTTGTCTCCACTATCTCATTTGATCAGCTCGCCAACTTTCCTTTTATCCTTCTTCCCATTTAACACTCTAAGAAACTGAGGCTTGAAAAGAGTCATTCTTGCCAGTGCCCTGAGGCAGCCCAACAAATCAGTGAAGGGCCAGGGCTCTGAAACTGAGATCAAGCTGAGATCCCAGCCAGGGCCCTGATAACCTGTGTGACCATAGGCAACTGACTTTACTTCTATGGGCCTTGGTTTTCCTCATCTGTAAAATGGGAATAATAACAGTAATGAGCTGGTGGGGTGGTTATGAGGACTGAATAAGTTAATCTTGGCAAAGGGTTTTGGACAGTGGCCTGCATGAGGTTCATGCCACATAACTGTCAACTATTAATTTTGCTTTCAAGTATTTTTAAAAAATGAGATATAAAATACAGGTGATACATTGGGTGCTCAAATCTTAAATGTGTGGCTGATGGACTTGTACATTTACAGAGTTGTTCTGTAACCAGCCCCTGGGCCAGGCATGCTGTTGCTCAGGGACTATGCCTGTGTGCCAGCCCCATGCCGAACGCTTTCTATGCTTAAGTCCTACACTGCTGGCTTGGAGCTGCTATTACTCTCATTGTACAGAAGACTGACCAAGCCTGAGGTCGCCTGCCAGACCTCACTGCTCACAAATTAACTGGTTTGCTCCTGACAGGTCGTAGTGCACTAGGGTGACCCACAGACAGACCTGTCCTCGATCCCTGATGTGCCTGGATGGTTGCCACCCTGAAGGGTCCTGCACATTTGTACTTCTGCCTTGCCTGTCACCTGCGTGTCCCACCCATATGTAGTTCCAGGAGTCCCACACAGCCTTTGGGTAGCCACCACTCCTCCACTGTCCCTAAGGCTCTCCCTTAGCATTCAGACAGAAGAGGCTTTCATGGGGCTACAAGAGTGGCAGATAGAGGAGAGACCACTGATCATGAAAGTCCTATAAAGAATGGCTGGGCAAAGAGAGGGCAGTCAAGGAATGGTCAGGGGTATACTAGGCTGGTGCCTGGCTGGGTCACCAACTGTTTGAGAGACCTCTCTGAATCTGGGGATGGCACCACATCCAAGGCTTTTTCCCTAGCAGAATCTTTTCTGACATATACCACTTTCTGCAGATACTCCAATGTACAAACTAAACTCTGAATAAAGATGGAGGAGAGGATACCCTCTTGGAACTCTTAAATTCACCCATCCAGGAAGGTAGGGGGAGGCGGGCTTGCGAGGAATCCAGAATGCCTGCTCCCACTTCCCCTTTTGCTTTCAGACATCCCAGAGAACTGCCATCTCCTGCTTTTATGACTTGGGTACCCCACTAAGAGGCTCCACAGGGTGCCTTGGTCCTAGCACAGCTCTTCTCTGTACCCTCTGGTGCTATTGGCTTGCCAGATTTGGGGCTGGGGCACAAGGGAGGGGCAGTGCCAGGAGGAACAGGCAGATAAAAAGGAATGATGGAAGGACCCCGAGCCAGCAGCCCCCATACTCACCTCTGCTTTCCACTTCCTCCAGCAGATGGTGCAATGGAGGTTAGGGGTAGAGTGGGATGGGGTGATCTGGGGCTTGTTTGCCCCTGACCAGGGAAGCTTAGGGTGCTGGCTGCGGCTTAGGTGCCCAGAGGGTGTGGCGCAAGTAGCTCAGGAAACGAATAGTCAGGTGGGCCCAGAGGAGTAGCTGCAGCCATAGCTGGAAGGTGGTCTCTGAGTCCCCATCCTGGCTGTTGCCTGACCCCAGATCCATCCTAGGCTACACTGGGATCTCCCTGGAATCTTCTCTTTGCTGGAGAACCAGGTACATGCAGAGCTTCCAAGCTGGTTTCCTCAGGAGGGCCTCGGGGGACCCTGGAGGAGGAGCTAGTTGCCGGGGAAGCATTTAAAGGTACCTGCTCCTGGCCAGCCAAGGTTTGCATAGGCCCTCCTTGGCAGGAGGAGGTGGTGGGAAGCTTCTCCCCAGGATATCCCTCCTGGCTGGCCTGCCCATCCCAGGGGTGGGGTGTTAAAACTAACTTCCCATTCCAGGGACTTCACTGCTCCCAGGGTGACAGACCCTGCCTTTCCCAGTGGGTGTCAGACTACTCAGAAGATGGTACCTGATGTGCCCAGGGCACTGCCCAGTGGGCAGAGGAGAAGGAGTTAAGGCTTAGGCCCAGGCAGCAGCCAGGGGCTCCCTGGGGGCTAAAGAGGCCCCTGAGCTCCATTAATTAGCAGAAATAGCAGCTGGAGAGAAAGGCAGGGAAGGCAGTGGGGGTGGGGGTTAGCGGATCGGAGAGCCACCTTGTCTCCTCCCAAAATTCTGCTACCCTGAGAGAGAAATGGGTACATCTGGCTTTTTCTTGTTCCTACGCAGGAGTGGAGAGAACAGCATCCTGGGATGTCCTTGGCCTCTGTCAAACCTTGCCCTGTGCTTGGCTCTGCTCTAGGCCATGGAAGTCCAAACCGGAAACGAAAGGCTAAACCCAGGGCTGGGGGAGGGGGAGGCTGCCTTTACCATCTTCCTCCTTCTTTCCAGATCCCAAAAGAAGTGGAAGGTCAGTGGCAGCTTCTCCCAGAGTGCCCAGCACCCATGGCCCTTCTGACAACAGGAAGTGGCAGAGAAGAGAAACCCAGCCAGCTGCCGACTTGTGAAACCTGCTGCCCTGTCCATGTCTTCCACAGGAAGATGCCAGCCTCCATCCCAGTTTGGATTTGATTTGGGCTCAGAAAGAGAACCCCAGACACCCTTCGAAAAGCCAGGACCACAGCAGGAAGCAGGAGCCCAGCCTTAGATTTCCGAGACAAATCTCAGGACTCTCTGCCCACCCAAACCTTGTTGTCCAAGGAATTCTGGGGCAGGGATGCCAAACCTGGGCTGGGACCCCTACTTTGGGCTGGCTGATTCCCCCAGTCTAGCTTGGATCCCCTGCTCTGAGCTGGTACATTCCCCAGTCTGAGCTGGACCCCAACACTGGGCAGGACCACTCCAGTCTGATGGGTCCCCATTCTGTACTGGACCATTTGACCTTAACTCCATCTGGACATCCCCTTTCTAACCTGGACTCCATCACTGAGCTGGAACCCAACACTGGGCTGGACTACCCCACTGCCCTGCTCTGAGCTGGACCCTGCTCTGGGTGGTCTGTACTCCCTTGCTATTCCCCAGGCCCCCAGCCCAGAGTTGTAAGGGAAGGGTTCCAGGGCCAACCAGAAGTCCACAGACTTTTTCTCTCTACCTGCTCCCCAAACCCTACTGTAGCCCCTCCTTGACTTCAGGGGCAGAGTGCCTGGAGAGTTGCTATAGCAACAGGGTTCAGCCTCACCATCGTTGGGGTTGGAAGCCATCACTCAGTCTTCCTCTCAGGGCACCAAAACTATGGTGGCTGGGAAGGCTCAAGAGACCTGCTGTACCAACTTGGCTGCCCATCCACAGAGACCTGCCTATAGGGGGAGCCAGGGAGTTGTGGGGGTGATGACAGGAAAAGAAACCCAACCTGGGTCAGTGGGTGCATGGGAGGGGCAGACAGGACCCTCAAGTTTCTGTAGGCCTGACTGGGCTACGGGAAAAAGCGACCTTGGCAAGACCCTCTTGGGCACCCTTACAACTGCCAATGCACAGGTGTTTGACTCTCTCATAATTCTGTAGGATGTTAGCGGCAATTCCCATCCAGGGACTTCTTGGGGCCACTTTTCACTTTTAGAACCCGGATCTGCTTGTTTCTAGAGCCTGAGGGAGGTGTCTGGGGATTCCCTTTCACCAACCCTATCCCTTCCCCCATGGGCCAGCTCCCAGGGGTGATTTTGGCCAGTGCCATCCAAGGCCTGAGCCCCACTTGGCTGCCTATCCCAGGGGCCTCTTGGGGCCACTGCCCTCTCTCAATTCCTCCAGCTTGCTCAGAGCCAGGTGCTAGGACTTTTTCTCTGCTGTCTTAGCATCTTGCCTGGGTCCCTGCTAACGGCTTTGTCATCTTTGGGTACAGATTTCCCCCACCGCACCCCAGGGCTTGCTCTAGACAGATTCCTGCTCTTTTCGGGGGAGGCTGACACTGTATTGCCCTGGCACCAGACAGCAGCACAGGGACTTCAGGGTCCCTAACTAGTGCCTACTAAGGCTTGGGCATTCTTCTTACCCTAGTATGGCTGGTGTCTGGCAGATGAAATTCAGGTGCCCCCTGCAGGCTGGCCTGGCTACTGCCCCTAACTCCCACCCTATACCATCCCAGTTATAAGAGGGCAAATTTTGTATAACTCCATCCTTTCAGAATGAGAGTTCCAGGCAAAGAGGGGCTTCCTTCTTTACCCTATTCCTTCTCTGAGCGCCCCTGCAAGTCCCTGGAAAGAATTACAGCCTAGAGCATTTCTCAATATGTGACATGGGTCCCAGTGGCACAGCATGAAATTTCAGGGATGTTTCACTTTTCTAGTCACATTGTATTTCAATGTGTAGCAGAGAGAATATAACTGGTACAGCAATCCCATTATTTTATTTCTATTACTGCTCAGGACAAATCAAAGTTTACATCTGAACAAAAAAGTAAGTCAAAACTTTTATTATTTTAAATTAATAAAATATAAGTGAACTGGGTAAAAACCAGGAAGACAACTTGAGAATGTCTGGGTTGGAAAATTCTGGGGTCCAGGAAGTTGGCTGGTAGGCAGATGTGGATGTGAATCCTGCCTCTGTGACATCATCTATGTCAAAATCAGAGAGTCGTGTAGAAAATTCAGAAAACAGCCTGTCACGAAAATCACTCGAGCAGACGGATCTCTGGAAACCATTTAGCCTGGCATATCCTAGATCCCCAATAAATAGAGGCCCTATTTCTCCATAATGGTCTATTCCCGGGTGTCTCCCTTGTGCTCTGAGAGAGTTAGTGGTTTCTTTTGGAGTCTTAGATCTTTCTCCCTGTGCAGTACCCTGCCCCCCCCCCATGTGTTTGATATGCCTTGAAAGTTTTCCGGGACTAGGTCATCTCCCCAACTTTCAACTGAGCCACTGCAATATATAGCTGCCTGCCTCCACCTTCTACCTCCCATGCCTCACCTGCTCAGGGCCCAGCCCCTCCCTCTCTGCTTAGTCCCCTCCAAGCTCATGCCCAGACCTTTTTTTGGTCACTACCCACCTGCTCCTCTGTCATCAAGTACTCAGCTACGGGCATGTGCCTCCGTGTCCCCCACCCATCGGTGACATGTCAGCCTTCCTCATGGCTGCTCAGCGACTCTGAGTTCTGCCATTTGAATCCATGTGAGAATAAAGTTCCCTGGTTTTCATGGCCAGGTCTTTCTGGGAACGAGTGTTCATGGGATTCAAGACGCTGGGGTTTGAGACCCGTAACTGGGAAGGGCACATTTGGATGTGGCTTCCCTTTTCAGCTCTGATTATTTCTGGGTAATGGGAAGTGGATCCTAAAGTCCAGCTTTAGGCTTGGAGTGATAACAATTTAAGAGTTGGAGGGATTGAGGAAGAGGATAGAGGCCATTTCCAAAGGCATGTCCAGATACAGAATCTCTTTTCTTGGTCAGCTTGAAGAAGCCAACATAATTTGGGGGCTGAAGCGGGGAACAAGCCTCTTTCTGGCTGAGCCCTGGGAATGATCAGAATCTGTCCCTTGGCAAAGTAAGTCATTAGATGTCACCTATTACTCTCCTCGACTGCCATCCCCTGAGTTCCCTTTCTCACCATTCCAGCTCAAGCTAAATGAGCCTTGTTAAACTCAGACATTCCTCATCCCCCACTTTCCATCCTCAGCCTGGAGCGGGTGAAGAAGCCCGGGGGACTGGGTGAATGATGGAGCCTCAGTTGTGAAACAACCATTTATTACTGAGGGGCCCTCCAAGGATTCTAGAGCTCACTGCACAGCAGGAGATGGAAAGGGGCTCTGCTGCCACCCCCAAACCCTGGGAAGGAAGAAGAAATGAACCCAGCTAGATGAACTCAAACTTGGCTTTGGACACACTGAAGCAGTTCTCTAGGTTCATAAACAGTCTGCTACCTCAGCCAGGGAGTCACTTGCTAGGAGGAGAGAGCACAAGCAAAGCAGCAGAGTGACAGAGTGACAGGATGGGAGAGGGGCAGAGGGACCCAGAAAGAACCTGTCCCCCATGCCAAGTGACACAGAAGGGAAAAACAACGCTGGAGGTGGCTCTGGGAAAAGCTCAAGGGGGCAGAGTGGGTTTGGAGGGGGGCTGTAGTAAGGTGAAGAGGAAAAGGGCAGGAGAAAGATGGCGGGGTTGGAAGGGGGAGGGGTGTGGTCACCAAGTGGCCAAGGTCCCTATGGGGTGGAGACAGACCCCACAGCACTCTCAAGACTGGAAGAAGGCTGGGTCAGGGCCTGGTGGTGGGTCCCATCTGTGAGAGAGGTGAGTGAGGAAGCAGGAGGATAAGAATCTGGATAGAGGGTCCAGGAAAGTAGAGAGTGGGGTGGTGGCAGGGCTCCATGTGGGGCCCCAGCGGTCATATGTGCCATGGTTGGCAGTGACAGCTGGGTGGGGGGGCACAGTTTTTGCAGTGGGGGGCGGCCTTTGGCATGGGGACCCCTATGGGGGGGGGTCTTCTGCGGGCTCTTGGCCCTAACCTTGGATAGGCAGGGGGAGGGGCACTGGGGGTAATCAGAGAGAAATGGGGGGGCACATGGGGGAGGGGCCAGGCGATGATGGACAGGGCGGGGGCTGACAGAACGGTCCGGGATTGGGGTCATGGCCTGAGCACTCACCGCTCTCCTGCTCACTGCCCTTCTTGGCTGCGGCGGCGTTGCCCATCGCGGCGGCGGTGGCGGCCGGGGCCGGTCCCGGAGCTGCGGTGCGGAGGGTGCTGGCGGCTGCCGGCGGCCCCAGAGCACGCTGGCGGCGGCGGCGGCAGCAGCCCCTCGGGTTGCTGCGCTGGCTGCGGCGCCGCGACCCCCCGCCAAGCCCCTGCTTCCCGCGTCTCTCTGCGCCCGCCCGGGAACCTCAGCCCAAGTCCGCTGCTGCTGTCTGTCTGTGACGCTCCCGCAGCCCACGCTCATTGGTCCAGGCCTCTCTGAGTGACGGCACCACACTGCCGTCTATTGGCCCTCTGCGACCCTCCAGAGCTGGTATAGGTTGTGGCCCTGTGACGCGCGCCGCGGATGCCCGGCCACTCGCGCGCCTACGAGGCTCCTGATTGGCCGAGGTTCGCAACAGGACCTTAGACTC
>PVKM010032764.1:0-16256 GCA_004027735.1 Carollia perspicillata
ACTATATTTATGTTTCCCTCAATACAGAATGAACCGTGTGGATTTTTATTCACAGCAAAATGCTTTGCCTAGTTCCACTTTCCTGTATCGGCTGAACTGAGGTGAAATAATGCTGAAGACCAAAGAAACTGCAATAAAAATGAGATGAAAGAGCCCGGTACCCTGTGTTCCCAAACTCGCTGCACTCCCGAATCTTGGACAGGGCCCAGAACCACTTCATCTGTCCCTGTGCGTGCCAATTGTATGGTTCTCAGCCAAGCGAGCAGGTCTCCGAGGAACTCATACCAGCAGCTCCTGTGGGAGCCAACCCAAGAATCCCTCCCGCACTGGTCCATCTCTCTCGTCAAGGGCACTTCCTCTGGGCTATGAGGGCACTCATTTCTGAAAACCCGGTGGGGGAGAGGGATGGGAGAGGGCAAGCGGGAGAAGCAGCGAAGCAGCTGCTGAACCCCAGTCAAGACCGTATGGGCACCTTTCCCCGAGCACAGCGGTGGCTGAAAAAACTTGTTGATCCCAGGACATGCGACTTCCATTTCTACTCTCGCCTGATCCCCACCATAAAGACCCCACGGCTCTCGGACTTCCACTGGAAACCACAGACAATGGACCAGAAGCCCTGAGCACAAGCTTTACTTCCAGCCACGAATCCCACCAGGAGTGAAACAGCTCTTTTCGGCAGCAGGACCTGAGGAAGACACCGAGACTGCGAAGGTCAACCACAAGGCCCCACACCTCCACCTGACCTCGCTTCCCTTCCAGCCTCGGCTCTCCGGTTCCCGAGCCACCTCCTCCCCTAGAAGGTCCTCTACTCCACAGCTGGGGAGCCCTGGCAGTGGAGAGGCCAACAGCTGTTCCCCTTCCTTCTATCTCAAGTCTCTAAGACCGCCCTTCATTTTGCCCAGGAGATGTGGCCTCCCCTTGCGTCACCCATACACAGCTCGGCTGGCACTGCGCTGTGCGCACAAACGGGCCAGGCAGAATGGAGGCAGTCAGTCCGGGTCCTCGCCTCCTGCCCCTTCTAGAGAACGGAACAGACGCGTTGGTTTTCTAGGGTGATCTTCAGCCGGGTCACGTAGGTAGTCTCGAGATGAAGTGCCAGAACGGAAAGGCCACTAAAGCCAGTGCCGTCCGGGACCTGAGTCCAACTCCAGAGCCTACCTGTCGGCCCTCCCTCCATCTCTCCCCTTCTCAGAGAGAGCTGGTCGCACAGTGGCTGCCGAAGCTTTTCTACCTGAGTATACATTCTCAGAAAAGTACTAGGAAGAGAATACCGGTCCGTCTGCTGATATTTACCGTGCGCCGGACACCGTTCTAAGTATTTACTTATTGCCCTATTTCTGTCTTATTCACTGGTATTTCCTTGGCACCTAGAACAATCTGGCTCCCAGTAGGGGAGCAGTAACTGTTTGTGAATGAATGAACATGGTAGCAATAGTATGACCCCATTTCCCTGAGGAAGTCACAGCTAGTAAGTGGTGAAACAGGATTAGAATCCAAACAGTCTGGCTTCAGGGCCCACAAATATTATGACTGCCCTATTTACTTCTCTGAACGGCAGGATTTTAGTCAGAAGGGCAATACAGCTCTTCCCAGGATCGCAACCCTCGGTCCCTCACATCACAGAAATTCTGCGTGCGTTCCCACCCAGCCCAGGAACAAGCTCCCTTGGGTGACAAGAAAGAAGCAGATAAAAAAGAGGCGGCTGGCCCTTCCTGGAAGCCTCAGGGGCTGAAAGGCCATACCCTTCATCTTATTCTAGCCGTTCCCCGTCGTCACTGCTTCCCTGGGCATCATCTACAGGACATGCTGGGGAAGAGAGGTGGAGAGGCCTGAGCCTGGGAAGGAGAGACCTTTTAGCTCCCTGCCCAGGACAATGGCAGGGGCCAGCTGGGGCGGGTGGCGGAGATCAAAGGGAGAATGCTGGAGTCAGGACTAAGAAAAGCAAATAGCAGGGCCCCCTGCTACAAGTAGGTTTGAGCCAGGAGCAAGGTGTACCAGCCACAAAGCGGGTCACTGCCCAGAGTGGGGAGGGGAAGAATACTGTGTAGTGTGTTCTTCTGTATAATGCGTTCATCTGATTAACCCAGAATCAATTCTACTCAGCAAAGCGGCTGAGATTCTAGCATGTGCCAAGCCCTACAGGCTTGGGGGTGGGAAGATGGATGCGGCAGCCCTTCCCTGCCCAGAACAGGAGTAAGTCAGAGCCCCTGCCTCAAAGGGAGATGGGAAGATATATACAAATACATACATTTTCAAGCGTTATGCTATGGTACAACAGAATTACAAACAAAGGGTAACAGGGACTTAGAGAAGAAGAAAGGGACGAATTTTGACTGAGAATCCTCAAAAAGCTTTGGAGGTGGTGACATCAGGTGAAGCCTTGCAAGGTTAGACTTTGAATGCATGGGGAGTGTCTGAGGCACGCAGGTGTGACAAGAGAGGACATACGGACGTGTCTCAGGGGAAATGGGACTGGAAGGCTAAATTCATACCCACCAGATTGCAAAGGACGTCGTATCCCAAATTAAGGATATGCCTGTGGGAATTTCCTTTTGTTTCACGAAGTGGCTTTCTCTACGATAACCGCTGCTTGCCAAGGCTTCCTTGGCTCCAAACTAATACTGATACAACGATGAGGAATCAGGAAGTTCCTCTAGGCTTCCCTTTTTAGTCTTTCTGCTACGACTGCGTAAACTGCTTCACTCCTTACCACTAGTACTGTCGCGGTTCAATTGTCACAGGAGCTATACATTGTCCTTTCCTGCCTCCAGGAGCTATTTCACTCTCCCATCTCCAATCTGCTAGGACGTCGGCTCCTGCTATACGGCCACGTAAGGAGCTTTAAGAAGACCAAAGTTACAGAAATCTCACAGGGCATTTCAGTTCCCCTCTTGTCCCTGTTGCAGCCCACCTTGGTTCGAGGATACACACTCCCCTCTCAGCAGTGACGGCCACCTCCGTCAGGTCTGAAAGTCACTCCCCGTGGTCCAGGACTCCTGAGACTCCCTCCTACTCTGACCCCCACGGGGTCTGTTTCAGAGATCCCAATTGCCAGCCCCATCTCATCTCTCCTTTCCTCTGGGGCTGTTTCAGAAAAGAAACCTTTAGGATCCTGGGGGAGGAAAGGCTGGACGCTGATACACTGCTCACTCTACTCGATATGGGCCCACAGGCTGGGGATGCAGACTTAAAAGAGGAAAAGTGGGAAATGAGCAAACTGGGGCTCCCCGGCATCAGCCTTAAACAGGTCTTCCGTGCTGGTACCTGCCCCGGAGGCTGGCACAGCCCCCGAGGCTCTGACAGACTGTCACAACGTCACAACGTCACAGCCGCAGGTCAGGGCCCCCCACAGTGACTTCCTAAGGGTCAGAACTCCTCGCCTACCTCCTACAACCCGCTAAACTGTGCTGGTGCTGGACACAAGCTTCCGTCCTAGGGAGCTCCCTGGTCTCAGGAAATCATCACCAGCTGCCATTAGGGTTAAGAGCACATTGGAAAACTCTTCTAAGGTCTCAAATTACCAAAGAGTTACCAGGATAAACAGAAGGGAACACGGAAAATGGTTTAGGAAGGAAACTCTAAAGAGAAAGGCTCTTTAGGAAACAGAACTCTTGCTCCCCCCCCTCAATCCATCCATTCACCAAATGTTTACCGACCACCTACAGTGCTCAGGGAGATTTCGGTGCTGGGGATGCAGCGTGCTGAACGGAAGAGCCACCCCTGCCCTCCTGCAGGTTGCATTCTGCAGAGGGGAGAGCCGTGAGCAGGAGAAGCCGGCGCAGGCATTCCCACGCGGGGGCAGGAATGTGCGAGCACTTTAAGCAGGGGTCAAAGAAGCCTCGCTGAGAAGGTGACCTTTTTTAAACTTTGTTTTTCAATCACAGCTTGCATTCAGCCTTATTTTGTATTAGTTTCAGGTGTACAGATGACATTTTTAAAAGACCTAAACGGAACTGAGAGAATGAGCCATGTACCTGGGTCAAGCAACCAGACTCCCAGTGCGCCGGGGTCCAGGCCCGGTTTGTGCTTGTCATTTGCTCACAGAGCTCCCTTTCTCTCTTCTAAGTGTCCCACTTTGGACGATAAATGAGTTGGTCACTCTATCTCAGATACAGGTGTCCACATGGATCTGTGTTCGTTTGAAATCGTGAGATAATGAAGTATATTAGCTTTTTCCCCCGTATGAATGAAATGATCCGGTTGGCATTTTAAAAGGATCACTTTGAGTGGAGCAGGACGAGAGAATCGGGCAGATCTGCTACGAGGCCGCCACAGTAGCCAGGTGACAGATGATGGTGGCTGGGGTCAAAGTGGCAGGGGTGGAGGAGGTGGGAAGTGACAGATGCTGGATCTATTTGAAGGTACGCCAACAGGATTTGCGGCTAAGCCGGGTGTCGGACGCGAGAGGCGTCCGGGATAACACCACTCCCGGGAATAAGGGAGATGTTCCAGAGGGATAATCCGGAAACCTGGAATAAAATCCTCCGGTCAAAGGTAATAACCCCTGACCTAACTCCAGAGTCCACAATATAGATCCAGTTTTGGTAGCAGAAGAGCTAGTCGGAAGGAAAGGTGAACCCAAGGCCAAGGGAAGTATAACGGTTTAAAAAGAGAAAGCTGAAAGTGGCTTCTTGCTCAAAGAGACAGGAATTAGGGGGGGAAATTCTTAGGGGAATAAAAAGAGAGACGTAAAGGTGAGCTTTGAGTTCTGTCTGTCTTTAGAGTCCCAAAGACTTGGGTTTGTACCTAAGGGTTTTGGTCTTCTACCTGCTGGCTGTGACATTCTGGGTAAGTTATTATATTCAACCAGCATCTTACTGGGAGAGAGACAGAGAGAGAGGGGGAGAGAGAAGAAAGAGGAGAGAAAGGGGAAGGGGGAGAAGGAGGAAGAGGGAGAGGGAGGGCAGGGAGAAGGGGAGGGGAAGGAGGGAAGGTAGAGACAGATGTGATGGGGGTGAGACTAACAACACTGACCTCACAGAGTTTGTGAAAGGAATAAATAAAAGTAGAGTAAGTACTCGAGAAATGTGTCCCTTCCCTTTGCCAGGCTCATAGAGACTTTTCTTGCCTGGCCCCAGTCCAGGGCCAAGGAGACTCGAGAAATTCTTTAATGCTACAGCGTACAGAGAAGCCAGGGTCTGACCCAGTCATTAGCCCTTCCCCACTGTGCCCCAAAGCATGTGACCTCCTACTAATTCAGTGACTAGTCAAAGCCCAGACCAGGGCGATAACCTGCGGGTAGTTCGCTATCCACCATTGCCACGCTAGCCCACTCCTCAGCCTCAGGCAAGGACCAAGGCCAGAAGGCTTTTGTATCAGAAGGTCCTGGTCTGAAATCCTGGTTTTTCCAGTTAGTAGTTATGTTACTCATCTCTTTTAGCTTCTGTCCCCTCACCAGAAAAATGAGGAGACCCCTACCCACGTTTCTGAGACTGGCAGAAGGATTATTCTGGTTAATATCTGCAGAGGTCGCCTACTCAGCACATGTATATTATGCCTCCTTACCTCCCCCAAACTGCCCTTGTTGCTTCTCAAAGACTTCCTTGATCCTCCCCATATTCAGCACCTGCCTAAGAGACCCATGTTCCACTTTCGTTCTCCTTACCCTCTTTTTGTGGGGAGGAGGGTACGACAGAGGAGAGCAAAGCTGTCCCCTCCAGAAGCCCACAAAGCACAGGCAGCTCGCTGCTCAGAAGGCTTCAGCAAAGCACTCCACGTGGTCTACCAGTGCTTCGACCAGGAACCCTTCCCGCCACCGTGCGCGCTCCCCGACATGGCTTGCGCCAGAGGCTCTGCTGTGGCATTTCCATGTAAAATAAGGACTATTTGGAAAGTAGAAAAATGTGACCTGCAGATATATCACCCAAATAGTGAACAGCCAGATGCCTTCTGATAGGATAAATCCCACAGTTCTTCAGGGTCTGAGGGGGAAAAAATAGCAGGACAAAAGGGAAGAGAGAGAGAGAGAGAGACAGTGGTGACGTCCAGATTTTTAGAAGACAGCTGTCTCACTCTCCCTTCTCCTCACTTCAGGTTTTTCCACATCTCACTTGGATGAGCTGTTTCGCGCAGCCCAGGGAAGATCTAGCTCCGAGGGGTCCCTGTGTTTTATCCCTCACAGAATACCCCTCTGTTCTCTCAGTTCACTGAGCACAAGCCTGGGTGATTTGGGAGAGAACACAGCACCCTAAGTACACAAGGCATGTGCCCTTGAAGACCGTATGTGATGTCGACGAGACAGCCACCACTGCCCTGTGTTTGGTCTGGCTCAGCTTTGTTTGGGTGTGTGTGGCACGAGGCTACCTGACCATTCCGCCCCGCTGTTGCTGACCTCCCCAGGCCTCCCAGCAGCCCCGGGCTCCTGAGCCCCCACCCGCTCAGCGCTGGGGAAAAAACCAGAGAGGCCCGAACTCAATCTTGTGTTTGGGACTCACAGATGAATCATAGTCCACTACACCCTTCCTCCCTTTAAAAGCAAGGTCGGGGAATGGAGGCACGCACATATACATACATTCGAGCAGGCGTGTATGAAATCTAATCAAACCCTTAATTCCCTTTCTTTGTGGCTGCCTAAGAAAATGGGGTCATTTTGCTGCCTCACTCTCTCGTGGTGGTGGAAATACAATGGAGATAAGACAGGTGCAGAGTTCGAGACAGTTTGAGATGAAGTCCAGTCTGACATCACTCATATTTTTGCAGTTCTGCCTGAGGCCTACCTAGCTCCCTGAGCTACACAGTCAGAAGAGAAGGGCGGGAGGGAGGAAGAAAAACAATACCGAGAGGCCCAAACAGAAAGCTTGAATAACACCGGTTAAGATTAACATCCTGGAATGTATTCGGAGCACTAGGTACTACGCTAAGTATTAACGCATTATCTCGATCTTCACAGTAACCCTATCAGCTAAACAGTGAAATCATTCTCGTTTTGTCTGTGAGCAAACACAGGCGCAGAGAGGTGAAATAACTTGGCCAAGACCACAGCTAGAAAGCAGCAGAACGGGGAGGCGGAGGACCCGGGAAGCCGATCTCCAGAACAGACGCCAAACCACTGCACTGCCGTGCCTTTCAGAACCACCCCGTGAGACACCCACGTCTCCCTCCCACCCACCCCCGAAGAAGGCTGGTGCCTGGGCTGAGGTCTGGTTGTATGAGATGCTAGCTCTCACCTCTTTTCTTAAATCTCCAAGTAGCTCAAGAGGCTGACAGAGGGAGAAGACAAAATGCCCTCCAGAGAAGGAGACCCTGGCTTAACCCCTGAGCACGCTCCACTGGTACCAGAAAATCGGAAAAATGAATCTCTGGTGTGGGGAGGCTCTAGACTTTAAACTGCCTTTTAAAATAAGTACAGCCCCTCAAAGTCCTAGCAGGAAGGCCCCTCCGCTCTGCCCCAAAAGAAAAATAATGGCGAAGGGAGTGGAAGTGAAGGTGGGGGCAGGGGCCGCCGCTCTCATAAGAGCCCTTTGTGGTGGCTGCCTCTGAAAGGAGGTTTTGCTAGACAAGGTGGAACTTCTCAAGGTGACAAGCAAATGGTACAGCCTAAGCTGTGACCTTTGCCCACTCCTTAACCACCGCCTCCCCTTTGGAGGGCCCGAGCCTACGGTGTCCCCGAAGCCCCACCCCGGCACAGCACAAACCCCGGCTTTCTAGTCTGGAGAGTGGCTGACAAAGGCGAAGGGGCTGGGCGGACAAAAGGGGTTTCCTGGGGCGGATGAGTCCGCAGAGGCTCTCAGAAAGTGCAGCCGCAGTTTCTCCTGTCTCCTTTCTCCACTCCCGCTCCTCCTCTAAGAACAGGCAGCTCCCGTCAGATCTGGCTCAGGGAGGGCGGCTCCAGCCAGCCTACTGGGGGAAGAGTCCGAATGATAGCTTAGAACCTCCCTCAGATTCAGCCAGCCCACCAGCCTTTGCCCAGATAGAAATGAAACAGTGTGGTGCACATGAGAAAGCAGAAGACTCAGGTTTAGGAGCAAAAAGCAACTCACAGCTGCCAGGCAGGCATCTGGCCCCGAAAGCGGGGACCCTGCCCTGTGCCGCGAGCACAGCACTCGAGCGCATGTTTCTTTCTTTTTTCTTTTTTTTCTGTTTTAGGGGAGAAGAGAGGACAATCAGCTGGGTCTGCAGGGCACAGAGGTGATTTAGAGGACCCGGCAGTGTCCTTTGTAGGACAGCTACCACCAAAGGGATCCTCTTTCACTCCAGATGACATGCTTGACAGCTGGGAACACAGCCCAGGGTGGCTGTGGCCTCCTGGCTCCCTGCCCCCGCCTGGCCTGCGCCCTCCCTGCGAGGTGACACAGTGTCCTCTCCACCCAGCAAACTCTCAGTCCACAGGATGAAGTGCTACAGCACACACACTCACTCGTGATCAAGGCCTGATCTCTACGACATTAGGCAGGTATAGATTTCTTAAGAGGGCATGGATCATATAGGAAAAAGTTGATAAACTGGACTACATTAAAACGAGGAACCTCTACCTGAATAGACACATCTCCACGAAGACATACAGATGGCCAGGGGGCATATGAAAAGATGCTCAATGTCACTAATCATCAGAGTAATTCGAATTAAAACTACAGTGAGCTATCACCTCGCACCTGTCAGAATGGTTATCATCAGTAAATCAACAAACAACTAGTGTTGCTAAGGATGTGGGGAAAAGGGAACCTTCGTGCACTGATGGTGGGATTGCAGACTGGTGCAGCCATGATGAAAATCAATATGGAGGGTCCTCTAAAACTTAAAAATGAAACTGACTTATGACCCAGAGATTCCACTTTTGGGCATACACCTGAAGAAACCCCAAACACTAATTTGAAAGAATTTATGCACCCCTCTACTCATTGCAGTGTTATTTATAATAGCCAAGGTATGGAAGCAGCCCAAGTGCCCATCAATACATGAATGGATAAAAAAGTTGTGGTACGTATACACGATGGAATATTACTCAGCCATAAAAAATGAAAATTTATCATTTATAACAGCATGGATGAATCTAGAGGGTATTATAAGTGAAATAAGTCAGAGAAATACCATTTGATTTCATTTACATGTGGAACCTGAAGGACAAAATAAGTGAACACACAAAATTGAAACAGACTCAAAGATACAGAGAATAGGCTGATGTTGCCAGAGGTGGGGAACTGGGAGAGTGGGTGAAAAAGGGGAAGGGATTCAGAAGTACAAATTGGCCCTGGGTGATGTGACTCAGTTAGTTGAAGTGTTGTCCCATAACCAAAAGGTTGCAGGGTTTGATTCCCAGTAGGGGTACATGTCTAGGTTGCAGGTTTGATCCCTGGCCGGGGCACATACGATCCCCAGTCCAGGCATGTATGGAAAGCAACCAATTAATGCTTCTCTCTCGCATTGATGTTTCTCTCTCTCCCTTCCTTTCTCTCTCTCTAAAAGCAATGAAAAAATGTCTGTGAGTAAAGACAAAAATTTAAAAAGGAAGTACAAATTGGTACAAAATAGTTACAGGGATATAAAGTATAGCATAGGAATACGGTCAATAATATTGTAATAACCCTTGTGTGGTGCCAGGTAAGTGCTGATAATATCAGGGGGACACTCTGTAAAGTGTATGATTGTCTAACCACTCTGCTGTATACCTGAAACTAATACAAAATAATATTGAACATAAACTATAACTGAAAAATAAGAAAAAGAAAATTTCTAGTTAAAAAAGGTAGAAAAAATAAAATTAGGGAACTCTGTTCATCAAAAGACACAATGAAAAGAGCAAAAAAAAGTAAGAGAGTAGAGTGGGAGAAAATATTTGCAATGCATATAACCACCAACAACAAAGGACTTGTTTCTAGAGTATGTGAAGAATGCCTAAAAATCAACAAGAAAAAAACAACCCAACAGAGAACTGGCAAAGGGCTTGGTCATATCTAAATGAGCAATATTTACATGCACATGCACAGGACCTCATTAGTCATTAGGGAACTCAAATCCACAATAGGATGTCCCTACATATTTGCTACAATGGCTGAAAGGAAAAAGGCAGATAACACAAGTGTTGACAAGGACATGGTACAACCAGAACTCTCATTATACTGCCTGTGTGAGTATAAATTGATATAGTCGCTTTGGAAAACTGTTTGGCAGAACCTATTGTACTAAACCTAAGCATATGCACAACCATGGAACAACCGTTCTACTTTTATGTACACAGGGGGGGGCAAAAGTGGGTTTACAGTTGTTTGTATGGAAAATAATACAATAATTAACAAATAATAATATGAGAATAGACCATTTTACGCACTCAAAACTGTAAACCTACTTGTGTCCCATTCTGATGTCCAACACAAATGGATGAGTAGCGGTAGAGTCTCACACTGGAATATTACACAGGAATGAAAATCAACGAAGTACTGCTACACACTGCATGAGTGAATTTTGTACGCTTTTTGTTGCATGAAAGAAATCAGACACAAAAGAGTGTATACAATACGATACCATTTACATGAAGTTTGAACAGGCAAATTGATCTATCACACTGGAGTTTCGGGAGAGTGGATACCATTTGGAGGTGGCGGGTGCTGAGTGCTGGCAATTTTCTAGTTCTTGATTTGAGTGCTGCGTACATGGCTCTGTTCATTTTGGAGCAACTCTTCCGGCTGTGTGCTTGTGATACGGGCACCTTTCTGTATACACCTTATATTTCAATTTCTTAGATCTCTTAATAAAAGATAAACCATGATGAAAAAAACAACTGGACAGAGTTGTATGTGGAGTTACTATATGACCCGGCAATCGCACTCCTAAGTGTATACCCCAAAGAACTGAAAACACACGTTCATGCAAAAACTCACGCACAGATGTTCATAGCATTATTCATAATAACCCCGAGGTGAAAACAACGCACTGACCATCAGCTGTCGAATGAATTAAAAAAGTGTGATGTAGCCATCTAATGGCATATCATTCTGTCATCAAAAGGAATCAGGTACTGCTTTAATGGATGAACCTTGAAAACGGAATGCTAAGTAGAAGAATTCAGACACAGAAAACCATATATTATGTGATTGCGTTTGCATGAAATATTCAGGATAGGCAAATCCACACAGAGACAGAGAGCGGATTAGTGACTCCCAGCCGCCAGGGGAAGGGGTGGAGAGTGACTGCACGCGTGTGGGCGCAGAGTTTCTGTCTGGGGCGAAGAAAAGGCTCTGGAAACAGAGAGCAGTTAGGGCTGCACGGCCTCGTCAATGCTGTAGAACCACCGAAGTGTATACTGTGGCTGTACACGTTCTGGCAAATGTTATGGTATGGAATTATAGCTCATGTTTTAAAAAGGACTTTAAAAAGATAAAGTCTCTACTCTTCCCCTCTCCTTTGCCTTTCTCTATCTACTCTGTTTCCTCTTTTAGAAATAGACTCTCAGGCTCCCAGCAGGCTGGGACAACCTTCCATGACTTCGACACAGTCAGTGGGGCAGATTCCTGCCTAGTGACTGAGTGACTGGAGCTAGCATAGGATTGGGACAGAGCACGGGATCTCGAGTCACACGGGCCTAGTTTTGAAAAAAAAAAAAAAGGAGTTCGCCACTTACGTATTTGTTTTTATGATCTTGGCCAAGTAACAATCTCTCTGAGCCTCAATTTTCTCTGTAAATGAGTAAAATGACTCCTATCAGTAAGGGTTGTTGAGAAGATTGTTAAATGTGATAATGTGTGTAACATATTAATTCCTTTCCCTTGAAAGTTCCAAGCAACCTTAGCAACTTGAAGGAAACCAGAAAACACACTTCACTTCGGCAAAACTGCGTAGGCTCTGGAGCCGAACGGCTCAGATCCCAAGTCCATTACTTCGCCTTTCTAAGCCTTAGTTTCTCCAATTGCATAATGGGAATCTGCATTACAGAGCTGTGATGAGGCTGAAGTGAGGTAGTGCACGCACAGTGCTCACGACACTGCCTGGCACATAGGACGCACTCAGTAAATATTAACTGTTATTATTAATTCAATCATTAAACAACATTGTTGAGCATGCCAGATAGCATGCTGTGTCCTAAGGATAAGATGGAGTTCACTGCCTTCAAGGAGCTCATAGTCTGGGCTGGGGAGTCAGACACATAAACAAATAATTGTTCTTCATGGCCAGGCACACACTGGAGCCTTTGATTCCCAGTCAATAACACTAGGTCTAAGGCATTATAAAACAAAGCTGGATATGTAAGGAACGGTGTGGGGTGGGGGCAGCGGTGAACAGACTAACCATGAATCAACAGTAGACCCTTCTTTTTTTCTATAAATAGCCTACAAGAATCTAGATAAATAGGCATGCAGACTGCCTCCTCAGCATTACTACGAACTGGCCAGGGCCTCAAGGGCATCTCCTACAAGTCTATCTTCCCTGCTTTCCATGTGCTCGGTCCTTTCTCATCTTCCAGATCACAGTTCAAATGTCGCTTCTCCTGGCCCGCTGACTCTGCCATCTTAAGTATTTGCTCTTACAGCACTCTATTCTTTTCCCTCAAAATGATCGCAGTCATTTTCGATTATTTATTGTTTACTTGTTTCCTGTCTCCCCCACGAGGCCGTGAGCTCCTAGAGCACAGGTTCGTTCGGCCAGTATTGACGTACTATGTGCCGGCCCTGAAGTAGGTGCTGGGGGTTCCATCTGGGGGCACAGACACGGCCACTGCTCTCACAGAGGTTATAGTATATATTTGCGGCAGAGCTTTGGGATGGAAGTCTCCCCCAATCCTGGCTAGGCCCCTGTTCTGACTAGCCTGGGAGGATATGAGCCCTTGGTGGCCAATCTCTCACTGAGTCCCAAAAACAAAAAGCTGAAACTCTGGGGACGTCTCGGCTCTTCCTTTGGCAGGCCTACTACGCTCCCGTGCTCACAGCCCAGTGAGTTTAAGCTAGAGCCGACAGCGCAACCTCAGAGCCACTTCTGCAAGTTCCTTCCTCATGAAGCTCTCCATATCAGCATCCTAAGAGCAAGAATCATGGGTATCAGGCAAGGGATGCAAGGGCTCCGGTGGGGGTGGGATAGGAGGAGGGGGCAGGGAGGTGAGTCTTCCTAAGAGCCTCAGAGAAGTAGTAACTGGACCTGGTAGTGCTGAGCTCACGGCACCTTTCACAGTCAGTGCCCTGAGAGCCTCGGACAGCTGCTCCCCATAGTCTGAGCTTCTCCACCATTGAGCCTGACTCTGTCCCAGCGGGTGCTTCCTGCTGAAGCCAGCCGAATTAGTCTACTGTAAGAATCCTCTACCGCAAAAGCTGGGGATAGGCCATAGGGACACTATTTTCCAGGGCTGGGAGAAAATAGCATTCAAAGAATTATTGAAAAAAGCTGCTTCCAAGTCTGTATTAAATGAACAAAAGTGTGTGCTTGCTTCAGCGGCACATACACTAAAATCGGAACGATATGGAGATTAGCATGGCCCCTGCGCAAGGATGACACGCAAATTCGCGAAGCGTTCCGTATTTTTCCTTTCCTTTTCACAAAAAAAAGAACAAAAGTGTGTATATATGTGTCTCTCTGTGTCACACACGTGCAAAATAAGTCCTTGCTTACTAGCAGGAGATTTTTGTCCCGAAAGCAGAATTAGGGAGAAAGTCTCAAGCTACAAAAACAAATAAATTTATTCATTGAAGAATCACTTACTAAGACACCTTCTCTGAGCCAGATTGTTCTAGGTCCAAAGAAATACATGAATGGTTGTGCATTTGGTCAAACAGGTCCAGTTCCATGACATTGGCCTGTGCACAGTCTACTCGGAGAGCAGAGCAGAGAGCAGGCAGGATTTTTCATCCTCCTCAGGGATTTCCTGGCCCCACCCCCCAACTCCCTGCTTTTAACCTGCCCTAGAGGCAAACAGAAGCAATACCATAGGGTAGATCTGGAGGGGGGGACTGGGTCAAGGTATGTCCATTAAATCAGAACAGCAAGCTGAGTTGCAAACAGAAGGCCAATCCACAGGAACCAGCCAACTAATAGCCTCAGCCCAAATCACTGTTGCCAGGTCCAGCCAAATTAATGACAGGACAGTAGGAAGGCTGGCAAGGGGAAACAGTGGTGCGTGGGAAATGATGTTCTGCCATTCTATCTGTGTGAGAGTGCCCCAGGAAATGGGATTCTCTGCAAATCTCGGCTCAGACTCCTAACCCAGCCCCAGGTGAGAAGAACGCATGTCCTCTGCACAAACCCCCCTCGCCCGTCTTTGAACAGGGGCATCATGTTGTTCTGCTGGGGTAAGGACTTTGCAAATCTGAGATGGATACACTGGACCCTTCCATAATCAACATGGGGAAAACTATAATTTGGAGAAAACGAGGGTAGAAGAGTGGCTCTCCCAGGATCCATGATCCTGAGTGGAAGGGGGGATATATTTTTTTCATTCAACATCAAAACCTTGCTATTATGCCAATCACTATGGTTTTTTTTTTTTTACCAGGCTGAAATGCTACTTAGGGCCATCAGTTGGCTCTTTCTGAATTCATATCAATATATCTACACTCTACTTCCTCATTCCCTTGGCGATCAATAGCACACACTTTCTAGATAGATGGTACAATATGACTATGGAAAAAAACTGTTCTCTCTATAAAATACAAATGACTACAGAGTAAACTAAAGTGGCCGGCCCAGTTAAGCTCCCTCCTTTGGAAGTATGTCCTGCTCCTCCACAGCTCTCCTTGAAAGGACAAGGTGAGGGAGGGGGTCAGACCTGTACTATGTGACCCTAGTCCCCTGGCTCCAGCTAATCAGATGAAGTGTGGGCACCTGACCTAAGAGAACTCAATCCCTGGACCAGAGTCTCTCCATCAGTTCTGTGACCCAAAAGTCATAGGGCATGGATTCTTAGTTTTGTTGTTGGGGTTTTTTTATGCTGTGGACTCCTCTGGCAACCTGGCGAGGCTGTGGAGCCTTTTTAAAAAATGCATACAATAAAATAGAAGTATGAAATAAACCAATTCATTAAAATGCCATTATTCCAATATTTTAAACATTTGCGCTATAATAACATATGTGCTTCTTCACTGACACACTAAGTTACAAGATCTAGTAGTGGGTCTAATAACTACCATGATTTCAAGTAGCGATGAGAATAAACTACATTTCACGGTACCTGCCACATCTATAAAAAGACAGGAAAATACCTGTGATTTCTACTGGAGACAAAAATCACAGATACTGTTAGTGCCACAGTAGTTTTGCTTACATTTGAAAAATGCTAAGTTTCAATTACAGGTTAATGAAATTAAGGATGCACTTTGTTCCCCTCTCCAAATCGTGCAACCTTGAATTCCAAGCATGGATTCTCAACAAGACAAGCCAAAGCCACGGGTCGGTCAATAGTTCATAGGAGCAGAACCAGACTGGTCAGTGGGTCGGCTGTGCGGGGCAGAGATGAGCGCTCCCCAGATCCCAGAGAAAGAAGCTGCCGCTCCGGTCGCTGTGAGGCAGGGCCAGCTGTCCGTAAAGTTGGTGCTGAGAGAGCTCTCTGTGCCTTTCAGTCAACTTCCTTTTGGCCATTTTACTTAAGCTCAGAGGGGATCTTCCTCCTTAGAGTTAATTACTGAGATAATTACTGAGATAATACCTTAAACGAATGAGCTTATTGAAATATGTTGATACTGTATCATGTTATTCGTGTGTACTAACATTCTACTGGATAGTAAACTCTTCGTATCTCAGAATATGTACACTCTCAACTCTGCAAATCCCGTAGCTGCTGACTGCCATGAATCAGCTGTAGCAGATACTAAGAATATCAAACGTCCCAGGGGAGGAGGGAAAGCTGCCTGTCCTCTGCCTTGTGGCCACACCTGGCTGGCAAGTCTGAGCGGTTCGCTGCTGGATGTTGAGCCAGACGAAACGGAGCGGGATGAAAAATCAATGAAGAAGTCTCAGCACTACCTGAATCACTGTAGAGCTTTAGATTTATGCAGGCAAGGGCAAAAGGGAGACATAAATATCCAGAAAATGAAGCCAAAACTGCCCGAGGTCCTCTTGGAAAATGCATCGTAGATAGATATGCTGTGTCATTGAGGGGGAGAAACTGAGGAAGACAGACTGTCCCGAACAGCTTTGCAGTCGATGCCTAACCCCCACCCCCAGACAGATGCAGGCCCGGGACACTTCCGTAGAGGGGGAGTAGGACCACCCTCAGGTCTTCTCCAGCGGCCCCTCCCATCGTCTGCAATCCCGCTGAGGGTAGGCAGGAGAGAAGTCAGTGGACAAGGGGTTGAACATTGCTGTTAATGAAGTGTTTAAAAATGCAGTGAGTGGTGGGACAT
>PVKM010032765.1:0-16261 GCA_004027735.1 Carollia perspicillata
GTCTCCTCTCTGGTTTGTGTGGTCAGGAAGCCCCTGCCCAGTGCCTCAGGGGTGGGGCCCCCACAGAGAGCTGCAACTCAGCTTCCAGGAGCAGAGCCATGGGGGCCTTTGGGAGGTGATTAGGTCATGAGAGTGGGGCCCACATGAATGAGTTTAGTGCCCTCACAAAAGAGACTCCAGAGAGCTCCTTCACCCTTTCCACCATGTGAGGACGCAGTGAGAAATTGACGTCTACGAACAAGGAGGCAGCTCCTCACCAGACGCTGAATCTGTTGGCACCTTGATCTTGGACTTCCCAGTCTCCAGAACTGTGAGAAATAAATTCTGTTTGTTTATAAGCCACCTGGATAGACTAAGACACTCCCCTAAAGCCTCCAGAAAGAAACATAGCCCTGCCAATGCCTTGATTTTAGTCTGCATAACACCCATTATGGACTCTTGACCTCCAGAACTATGAGAGATTAAACTTGTATTGTTTTAAACCACTATATTTATGGTCATTTGTTACAGCAGCAATAAAAAACTATTGTACCACATTTCTTTAAAACTTCATGCAAAGTAGCTTTCCTAACTAAAAATAGTGTGTGTGTTTCATTGCATTCATGGGAAGTTTTCCTGCAGTCTGATTAGGATGGCATGAGGTATAAAAGGATGAGGAATAAAAAGACATTGCACTGGCTGTCTGAGCTCTTCACCAGCCAGGATGCTGGATTGACCACCACAGGGCAATAGCTTCAGGTATGTTTTAATCAGGCCTCAAAAGATGCCACCAGTCTTCTCTCTCTATGTCTGACTTCTGCTTCATCCAGTGGGTCCTAGTGTCCTCACTACGAGTTGGCTAGCTAAGCTCCGACATCACACTAACTCCTCTTTACTTCCAGTGAGGAAGAATAAGCATATCTTTCCCTACTGCCTGGCTTCGTTTGAGACAAGTGCCTATTCTGGAACAAATTACTTGGAATAGGAGACCATTCTGTGTGGTGTGGGCCCAGCCCCCAGTAGCAAACATTTACTGCAAAGTAACTTCCTAAAATCCATGCTAATAGTTCCAAGGACAAGTGTAACCAGTTCAACCACTTTTCCCTTTTCATTTGCAAATATCCCTCTTCTGTGATGTGATTAGCAGCATTGGCTCCTTTGTTTTCTGTAAAAGGTAACCACCTAAAGCAACCTGTGCATCATAAATAAGGACCATCATGTAATGTGCCGAGAAGCCCAATAAAGGCCGGTCACAGCAAGGGCCCAGGCTTTTGCTCCCCTTGAGAGGAAGGCCATGCTGTCCCTTTTCCTCCACCAGACTCGGTAGTCCACGTGAATGTCTCATTTCATCCATAATGATGCGGACACTGTGGGCCAGTGTCCACATCAACTTGGTCCGAAGGAATGTGCTGTGGTGACCGGCTTAGGTTCGGGTCATCCCTAGAGAAGTAAAGATGGGATCCAATTCCAGCCATCCTGAAGCAAAGATGAGGAAGATTTCTATATCACATGGTCGTATTTTACATAAAGGGTCTGGCAGAAGTAATGCCTGCCTGAGTGTAGGGTAATAAATGGGTATAGTAATTTATAGTTTTAATTTGAACATTTTACCTAAAATGTCATATGGTGTGCTTCAGTGTGATGTTGTATATTACAGAAATACATGCTTATGATTTTGTAATAAAAGAGTTTGTGATAAAAAGGGGTGTTATTTGTGCTTGGTCCTGTATATCTTATTAAATAATATCAGATAAATGATATATAAGTCATAAAATATATTGTTAAAAATTGACGGGGGCTAATGTGCTAGTTCATTGGTGTAATTAGTTTGTTAAAATTAATAACCCATACTCTTTTATTTGTGCACTTTTATGTATGTATATCAAACTTCAATAAAAGGGTTTTTTAAGTAAGTTGCAGAATAAAACTGTACAGTATAATGCTATTTTTTAAAAAAGGGAGGAGGAGAAGAAGGAGAAAAGGAATGAGGGAGGGAGGAAACAAGGAAGGAATTATAAATAAACAGAGACAAAGAGCCAGAGAGAGAGAAATGCCCAAGGACCCGCCCCAACTGTTGAGTGGTTCCCTATACAGGAGCAGGGCAGTTCTCCAGCAGGGTGATATTGTCTCCCAGGAGACGCTTTGGGATGTCGCAACTCAGGGGGCAAGGCAGTGTTACTGACATCAAGTGGGCGGAGCCCAAGAGTGCTGCTATGTGTCCCACAGTGCACGGGACAGCCCCACGAGAAAGACTGATCCAGCCCAAAAGGTCAACAGTGCCGAGGCTCGGAAGCCCTGTTAAACAGGTAAAATTTGAGGAAGGAGAGCTGTGAAAGAGGATTTCCACTTTTCTTTCCCCTCTTTTATATTTCATTCTTTGAAATTTTTACAAAAAAATTCAAAAACATTTCTTGGGGATGACATAGATCAGAGTTCAGAAAAATACACCCCAAAAGCCAAATCCAGTCCCCCACCAATTTTTGCACAGCTCATCAGTTGAAAAGGGTTTTAACATGTTGAAATGCTTGCATTTTAACTGGTTATGTAAGTACCTGCACAACAGCTTTAGTTTTGCCTGTTGGCCCACATAGCCTAAAATATTTACACTCTGGCCTTTGATAGAAAAAGCTTGCTGACCTCTGACATAGACTGTCTTTTTTTTTTTTTAGTTTCCCTCTAAAAAGCTCCCCCAACCCCACCCCTTTCCAAACTAATCAATGTGTTACATCTGAGATGCATCCTGGAAAGATGGGTGCAGAATAAATCACTAGCTGCCTATCTACTTGTGGTAGTTTTCTACCACTGCTTAAAACATAACTGTATTATCTTACTATTTGGGAGGTCAGATGTCCGGAATGGCTCTCACTGGGTGAAAATCAAGGTGTTGGCAGGGCTGGTTCCTTTCTGGCAGTTCTAGGTTAGAAACCATATTCTGACCTTTTCCAGCTTCTAGAAATCACCAGAATTATTTGCCTCATGGCCCCTTCCTCTATCTTCAAGGCCAGAGACAGCTGAGAGAGTTGGTCTTATACCACATCATACCACATCATACCACATCACACCACATCACATCACTGATTCTGTGGGTGCCTACCTCTCCCACATTTAAGGATCTGTGATTACCTTGGACCTTAAGGATCTGGGATTAATTGGTGATAACTCGTCTCAAGGTCAAACAATTAACCTTAATTCATTTTACAACCTTAAATTCCCCTTTACCATGTAACATAGTATATTCACAAGTTGCAAAGATTAGAATGTGGACATCTCCAGGGGACACTATTCTGTCTGCCACACCAGACATCCACTCCCATACTCCTCTAAGAAAACTTCAGCCTCCCTTGCAGATAGATGTGGCCAGGTTATTACATTTCAGCCAGTCAGATATAAACTTAAGTACCTGCACAATTTCCAGGAAGTCTTAAAGGGAGGGAGCACTTCCTTCATAGTACCTCCTCAATTCTGTCTAAAATTAGATGTGATGGCTGGAGCTGCAGCAGCCACACTGGGCCACAACAGTACCATCTTGTAGACATGATAGAATGGATAACTGAAAGGAGCCTAGATCTTTGATGACTTTATTGAGTCACCACACAATCTGCCTTGGACTTATTTATGTGGGAGAAAAAAACACTTGTGTGCTTAAATGTCCATGAAAGTAAGAGAGGGTTCTGTTACAGCAAAATGAACTTCCTAACCATTTCTGAGGATGAAAGCATTCATTTATTCATTTATCCCTCAACATGCATATATGAAGAGCCTTCTGAGTGCAAGTAGAGTGCTAGATGATGGATATGCAAACAGAAACCTGTCAGAGTCCTTGGGCCCTGAGAGTTCATGGCCTCATGGGGAGGAGACATGGGTTCAAGCACAAGTTGCAATACAGTATGATGCTTGCTTTCTAGAATTATGGCAGCTGGGCTGGAGAGACATCATCACTGCCTGGCGGTGGGAAGAATGTACAGAAGCTGCGGCTGGTAGAGGGGGGAGAGCAATCCAGGCAGAAGGAACATCATGGGCAAAGGCAAAAATCACACAAGGGTCCAGTGAAGGAAAATGAAGAGACAGTCAGTGGGTCAACAGCCAAATGGAAAGAGTGGTGAGAGCAGGAGAGATCATTTGGGGGGAAAGTAGAAAAGGTGAGGTGTGTGAAGCTCAAGAATTGGGCTTATATGTTGAGGCCGATAGAAGCCAGCTGGATGGTCGAGCAGTGACAGGGACAGATATTCAGTGCGTGAGCCTATTTTTCTGTTCCCCTGAGCCCTCATGATGCAAATGCTCTCAGGACCCTTCCTCACTCTTCACCTCCCACCACAGATCATTCATCGAAGGAGGAAGACACGCCTAGCCTCAGGCTTCCAGAACCTAACTCTTGCCTCTACACCTTCCATATCACAGCTGCTAATTTTAGTTTCTATTTCATTTTTCTGTTGTAAGCTTTGACCTTCTAGGTGGTGATTATTAGTAAGCCTGGATAAAGTAAACTATCCTCATTCCACCCCTGCAAAAGTTGCAGATTTTCAAAGTTTAAAATGGGATCTATAAATCATCCCATCTTGGCAAACACAGTCTTCCCACTAGACAATGTGAACTGTTGGCAGGAGCTTGAAAGAGGTGTTCATTTCCTCCTTTCTTTACATCTGTGGTTTTGATGTACAGAAATATGGTTCGGCATTTTTACTCTAACAGTGGCACTATGCACACTCCAGCCCCCACTTGTCTCCCCAGCAGAGGACGAGGCCAGTCAGGCATTATATCAGTTGGGCTCTCCCCTGGACAATTTTAACAGTAGCATTGATTGAAGGATTCGGAGAAAACAGTCAAAGTCACTGCTAAAGTACAGGGTCAAGGGTGGCCCTAACAAATAGCCCATTAAATTGAATGGCTCACTTCTCTACCCTGAGCAGAGGACACAAAGTGCACAGAGAAGCTGCAACCATACAGATAATGGGATGGAGTGAAGAAATTCCAGCAAATTCTGTCATATCCATGTCACTTTGCTTATGAGGACACTGGCAGCCCATTAGGCAGCTGATCCAGGTAATTTGAAGGGGGAAAAGCAGTGAGCCCTTTGAAGAGAATGTTCTCTGAATTACTCTTTCTTCATGTCATCTTATCGATGAAGATCTTCTCATCACTAATTGTCGTTGCTTAAGCACTCTCTGTTCAGAGTTCAGAATATGGTTTCATAGCTCAGAATACGCAGTGGGGTTGGGGAGGTTTTATTCAATGTCTACAGGAAATATTGTATATTCTCTCCACCTGGAAACTGGAAATTTTCAGCACACATGTACATATAAAGGCTCTGAGAAGGCCTGTAGAAAAGCAATCAGTATAGCATCAGGAGTAACAGCTCAGTATCAGGAGTGAGACTTAACTCTGACCTTGCCACTTCCTACCCTACAACCCTGCAGGGTAGTTGTGAGAATTAAATTAGAGAGGAAAAATAAAAGCTATGGTAAGCTAATCTATTTAATCCTCACAACCACACCATGCAGTGGGGGTAGGTATGGCAAATATACACATTTATAGATGTGGCACAGAGAGATTGTCTTGCCTAAAGACTCACAGCTAGTGAGTGGCTGGCCTCAGTCTCTAATCCATGCCTTTTAAGGGTGGGGTGGGAGGGCAAAAAATCCAACCCCTGGGAACCCCTGAAGCTATTTCCAGTGACCTGTCTTCTTTTCTCCCATAATTGTCATAATATCTCATTTTTCCCTGACCAGAGTGGCTCAGCTGGTTGGGTGTCGCCCAGCAAAGAGAAAGGTCACCAGTCCAATTCCCAGTCAGGGTACATGCCTGGGTTGCAGGTTTGGTCCCCAGTCAGGGCGCATATGAGAGGTAACCAATCATTGTTTCTCTTTCACATCAATGTTTTTCTCCTGCTCTTTCTCCTTCCCTTTCCCTCTCTCTAAAAGTAAATAAATAAAATCTTTAAAAAAATATTTTAAATTTCATTTGTACCAAATCAGGTCCCTCTTCTGCTCAAAAGCCTAGAATTCCTCTCCATCACCTGTAGGACCACATTTAAATTCATTCTGATTCTAGGATCTCAGTCTACCCTTCCTTAATTGTCCCTCTGCATGGCCTTCCCTTTTTCTTCCTGGAAAAGTCATATTCATCCTTCAAAATCCAGCTTAAAACTCAATGCTGCTAGAAGAACTCTCTGAATACCTCCACCCAAGATGGAGTTACTGCCTCAAACTTTATATTCCCATTCAGCTTCAGAAGAATATTGGTTGGCATCTGTCAGATTTTACTTCCTGTTGTACCCACTGTACTGACTTTCCCTCCCAACTTTAGTCCTTGCAAGAGGTGAACTGACTTCACTCCAACCACTGGGAAGAGCCTGTGACCCATATGAAGCCAATCAGAGCAATGCACCATCCCTGGCGACAGGGATTCCTTAGGGGTAATAACACAACCCAGTCAGAGTCAATGAGACTAAACCCCAATGCTCCTGATGAAGTGGCCTAGACACATGTACTTGCTTAACTTAGAGCTGGGGAACTAAAGCCACCAGACCACATAGGGGGAGAGGTACTTTGTGAGCATGAAGACAGAATGGAGGAGAATGGAGAATAGGAAACAAAGGAGAAAACAGAACAAACCTGGTCCCGATAAGCTTGGTCAAGTCTCCGGATCAAGCTTTACCTGACATAGTTCTATTCTTTGATTGCAGTTATGTGAACAAATAAATTTCCTTTTCAACTAAAGAGAGTTAAAGTTGGGGTTCTATCACTTGTAACCCAAGGAGCCCTGAGCAGAGCAATCTCTAGACCTTGACTGAGGTTCTCTAAGACCAGTCTTATCTAACATCTTCTCAGGGCCTGACCCATGGTCTGAAACATCCTTCAAACATGTGTTGCAATGAAATTCAACTTGGAAATTTCAAATGTTTTCTTGAGCACCAGCTCAGTTGATCCCAGGGACTTAGTATACAGTCCTATCCTCATTTCACAGATGGGGAAACTAAGACTCAGAAAGTTTAAGAAATTTGCTCCATATAATCATAGGGTCCATCTGTGCTATGCCTTTGCTAATTCTCTAATGTGTTCTATAGTGTACACACAGTTGGTGCTTAATCAGGGCCAGTTGACCAGGCCTAACTGGCCTAAAGCTCACATGCTGGTATTCTGCTGCTCTGGGTTAGAGGAGACTGTCTGAGCACTGTCAAGAAAAAAGTATGACTCAGGTCTGAATGGCCATCATCTTTTAGCCTGAGCACCTTTCCCTTCCATCTCATCCTCCTGGAAGACCCCCATCCAGTTCACTGTTATCCCCAAGACACTGCCACCATCCACAGATTCTGAGCCCACTTGAGAAAGATTCACATCCATGCAGACGGGTGCCACTTACACATTTATGGATTCCAGATTCTGCCAGGCCCTCAAGGGTGCCTTGCAATCCTTCTGTTTCCCTAAGTATGAATGAAGACTTGTTGGCTGTGTCTCCATGGCTTCAGAACTCCAGCTATTTCTCAGCATTTGGAGTGTGAAATTAGGCAGATGGAACACCCAGATAACGGACTATGCTGCATCTGGAAACCACGGCACCAAACAGTCAGAGCTGGTTGCTCTCACAGCATGTGTGCAAAGAAGGCACTGATTTCAGTCCACTCTTAATTGCTTAAATGCATCCTAGCAAAGCAGGAAAAGGCGTGAACCCTGAGCTCTCTGGGTCCACATCCCACCCTTACCACTTACTCTGTGTGATCTTAACTTGAGGTTTAAGATTTGTGTTTTCCAATTCATAAAATGGACATAAAAATACCTCCAAGAAATGTTTGGGGGATTCAGAGAAATAAACCACAGTAGCATGTTGTAAGCACTCAGTAAATTATTTTATGTTTGCTCTTTAATTTCCTTAAACATAAAAAAGACACCCAAAACCTTGCCAACTGATTGGAACATGGGTTTTATGAATAATTAAATGAGGTCAGCACAATTTCATTGATGCTACTCAGGCAGCTTTGGTGATAAATAAGGCAACTTTTTACAAGTGCATCTATTAGAACCTTAAATTAGTCAAACATAAGGCAGCACACAAGAAAAATACAGACTAGGAGGTGAATCCTGTTTGCAAATCAGAATGCTACAGAAATGGCCCCAGATTGCAAATCATAAATTCCATTTCCCAGAAGCTCTGTTATACGTAGATACCAGAAGGCAAATAAAAGTATACTTAAAGATGGAGTTGGCAACATCTAGTTTAAAAAAGAGAGAGATGAAAATGGCATGATTTCATAGCACCATATTCAAACAAGAAGCAATATATAATATCAGACCCAAAATTATTCAAAGAGCTGAATAACAGTTGAATAACAGCTGAATTAGAACTATTCAAGCATTAAAAAGAAAAAAAAGACATGATTCCTTCAGTCACTGCATTAGAGATAATTCTCTCAAATACTTGGGTCTCGGTTAACTCTTAGATAGCCTGAAGGACAATACTATGTCTCCAAGATGCCTTGGAAACAACCAGAACCTCCGGAGAGATGCCACTCATAGTCCAGAGCAGGCCTTCTTAAGAAAGAGTGACTTGCAATCCCAGGGACTTTGGCTGTGTCTGGAAACATTTTTCGTTGTCACTACTGCGAGAGATGAGAATGCTACTTACTGGCATCTATTGAGTAGAGACCAGGGATGCTTCTTAAACCTCCTACAGGCACAGGACAGCCCTGACAACCAGAAACAATCAGCCCCAAATGTTAGTTGTGCTGAGGCTGAGAAGCCCTGCTCAGGAGTTAGCCAGGCTGCTGTTAGTTAGCCAGGTAGCTGTCAGTAACCCTTTCTGAGCTTCAGTTCCCTCACTTGTCAAATAAAGGGACATCATAGACCTGCCTGCCTTCCAGGGTTACTGAAGGTTTCGAGAAGATATTCAGATAATAATGGCTTCTATTCGGCAAGCTCTCACTCTGCACCAGGCGCTGTGCCAAGAGCCTGTGTGTACATTATTTGATTCCATATTTATAACATCCCTATGAAATAAGTAACATGGCTAAGATTTCACTGCTGGAGGGGAAGCAGTTTTCAAATCCCAGCAGCCTATGTCCTGACCTCTTCCTTCTTTATACTCACAGTTCGGTCCACGCATCACCAGGATTTTGCTAGAGATGCAGAATCTCAGGCCTCACCTAGACCAACGGAGTCTGAATCTGCATTTTAGCCATATCTCAAGTGATTCATGTGCACATTAAAGATTGAGAAGCAACAGGCTAAGGGCAGTGCCTGGCCCCTAAGTAAACACTAAACAAAAATTGTTTGCATTGTCATCACCATTTTAAGCCTACAGAGAAATTCTCTAGAGTAAAATTCAGACTCTGAGTCATTACACACATGGATGTGGCAAAGATCTCATAAAGGAACCTTGTCAATACCAAACACCCCCAAGGGTATCAGGTCTGCCCTGCCTTTTAGGAAGTCTCAACATGGATCAAGACCAGCCGTCAAAAGGAGAAGAGCTGCCAGCCCAATCCAGCTCTTCTGATTCCTCAGCCACTGTTCCTCCTTCAACATCGGGTGCTTTTCTCCACGGTTTATCTACTTTACACTACAGTATGAATGACTTAAGGCACATGCTGCCTCTCCCAGAGATATTTGCAAAGCTCAAGCCATACTTTCTGCCTAGGTTTGAAAGAAGGACCCAGACATCTACTGCCAAACCCCAAGTTCTGAGCAGTGTTCTCTTCACATTAGACACACCAGGGACATAGGATGGTGGCATCATAAAGCACACTCTGTCTCTGTAGTATTTCCTACTTTTTAAATTATGTAAACAATGCACGAGTGCCTCCTAAGTATAAACTACTCAAATTCTACACAAGTGTACAGAGTACAAAGCTAAAGTCCCTTTCATCAGAGAGGATTCAAAGCAGACTCTGGACCTAGACTGGCCACATTTGAATCCCAGTTCCACTCTTCACCAGCTGTGTGTCCTTGGACAACTTACTTAACCTCTCTGTGACTCAGTTTCCTTGTCTAGGTCTCAAAGATCTGTTCATGAAATGTGACAATGGCTGAGAAACACCTAGTTCAGAACCTAGCACACATTAGGTATTAGTGATTTCTGTCACTCCCAGTTCTCTCCTCAAAGGTAAGCAACTTAGACTTCTAGACTCTCTGTGTTTACCTGTATATGCGCTCTACAAATATAAGTGCATCTTTAGCATAAAGATACCACCCTGGACCTGGGTTCTGCAACATGCCTTACAGATGCACCAAGCCACAGGGATGTTGTAATACTAGTCACATAGACATAACCCTCATTGTTTTAACAACTCTGTACATCCATCCTTTAGATGGATGCACCAGAGAGTGGGAACCAGTCCCTCACTAGTGGGCATTTAGATTGTTCCTATTATTTTCCCACTAAAAATGAATTGCACGTGCAGAGGCAGCCAAGTTCCAAACATGTCAGACTAGTGAACGGAGCAGCCAGGAAGTGCAGCCAGGTGGAAGATGGTCTCATCACAGTCTCTGCCAAGGACCGGAAAGATGACGACAATCTGGGACACACTCAAAATAAATAATTGTCCTTAACCCTCTCAAAAGTGGGAAGCACATCGTTAGTCATCACTTCCTGTCACAGCTGGTATCTATGCCCTTCCACTCCCAGAGCCCTCAATCTGCCCCTGGCAAGGCCACAACCAGGCTCCCAGGTTCACAATAAACAAGGGCACCTGCTCCTGGATAATTTCTCCCTCCTACGGCACCACATGTGCTCATTCCCCAGGGATCAGGCAAAGCAAAAGGAGCATCTTCTTGCCAGCAGGAACACAAAAGATGACTACTATAGCAGTTTGATGACTTAGTTAGCAGCTAAACCCTGAAATCCTGCTCAAAATACTAATTTATAAAGCAGATGAAAGGTTGACCAGAGCTGGGTGGTTGGAGGGGAATGTAGAGCTTCATCTTCTCCCCTGAGGCACCCACAGTCCTCTAGAACACAGTTTATAAACCACTCATCTGGTCCAATTTGTTTTTCAGATTTGGTAGCTAGAGCCCATAGAGGGGAAGTTATTCACTGATGGCCATACAACAGTAAGTATTAGAGTCCAGGCCTGGGTCTCTAGACTCCTGACTTCCAGGCCACTTTGCTTTCTGTCAACTTCAGCAATGTCTGTGCTTGTTTAGACTACAGTGTGAATGGTTGTCTTATTCAGAGATTATTCTCTTTCCAGGGACACTTTCCATCAGAGCCAGACTTTTCAACCCCTTTAGCCCAACTGTAACCCACAGAATAAAAAAGCAGATCTCTTGCATCAGGGGTTTCATTAAGAGTCTGGCTAGGTATGGAAAAGTTAAATAACAACTAGGAAAAATATATAACCCCTGCTTTTATATTTAAAATTTCATAGAAATCAGAACCAAATGTGAAATTCCCCTGAACTTTTATCATTAAACCAGAGAGTTCAAATAAATTTTGCCCTTGTAGTTAGTGCCTCCAACTAATCGCTACATGATCCTCCAGCTCTGGCTCCTAACAACACGAACTCACTCTCCCCTGCCACTAAGGTACTTTGGTGGGAAATTTTGAGAAGTTCCAAGCTAAAGGAAGAGCTCTATAATGGCAAGATTATAGGCAACAGAGTAAGGAAGAGATTTTCCATGGAGGAAATTCATCCCAAGCTCTTGAAATCTCTCCCATGGATTAAGTCTGCTCTGCCTAATGCACGATTTTCATTCAGCAAACATTAATAGAATGCATACTGCATGTTCAGCACTACGCAAAACACTCTATGAGGATGAGACAGGCATTAGAATCATCTCCCATTTTACAGATGATAAAACTGAGCCTGTAGAAGCAAGTCACCCAAATCTCACAGTTCACTCACGGAAGGAACAGGATCCAGAAACACTTTCTTCCCAACAGAGTGACCAACTGTCCAGGTTTTAGCCTGAAAGTACCACGCCCCAGAAACCCGAATTTCTGGGCATAACTGGGATGACTGGGTAGCCCAGTGGAGGGTCAGCTGAGGCTACGCAGAGAACAGAAAGTCACATGGTTAACTAGAACTTGGCTTGGGGACTTGGAGGAGGAGCTGACTCCTGCTTCTGGGCAGGGTGGGATAAAAATACTTTTGCAAATGTAGATGCAGGTGTTGAAGAATGAGCATCCAACTGGATGACCTGTACAGAGGACACATTTTGATCCACTCTTCTGTCCTGTTTTACTGGGGTGTCCAGCTAGTCTGTTCTGCCAGGGGCTTTCCCAGCTGAAGCCCTGGAAGTCCCTGGTACTCCTTCAGTCCCAGGCAAACAAGGACAGCTGGTCACCTTACTTCCCTATCAGAAACTATTGCTGAATAGTCCAAAAAACACACGCGACATGCTCCATGTATCTGTCTACTCACTTTCTTTTTTTGTCTTTTAGATTTTTTTAAAGTTTTTTTACTCAAACAAGTAGGTGACATGACACTGTGTGCTGTTGTCTTGCTCTCACTGTGAAAAACTATACAAAGAAAAAAATAAAGGTCACTGTACTTTACAACGAGTCTTTTTTAAAAGATTTTATTTATTTATTTTTAGAGGGGGGGGAGAGAAACATCAATGTGTCGTTACCTTTTGCACACCCCCATTTAGAGACCCAGCCCACAATTTAGGCATGTGCCCTGACTGGGAATCGACCACTGACCTTTGGTTCTCAGGCCTGCACTCAATCCACTGAGCCACACCAGCCAGGACTACAATGAGCCTTTTTAAAAAATGAAAGGTGGAAAAGAAAATTATCTGAATGGGTCCCTATTAGTGGAAAGTACAAAAAGTTTCCAAGTGGAAAATTGTTCTCAAGAGAAAGCATGTTGACCCAGTTATTATGTTTTCAACTTGTGTTTAAAATGTTCCCTAAATGTTTCAAAAGTCTTTCTGTGTATTTATTTTCCTTCTCCTGTGAAGAGTCACAGTTAGGAACATTTGTTGACAAGTGGGGAAATACAAGTGCTAAGTCCTCTCCAGGGCTGCAAGCCTAGCCTGTGACTGGGACTGGGGAGGCCCTACCATTAACGGCCCCCTCTCTGTTTGCATTCCACCCAGGCATCTCCCTTCCCGCCTCTCTCCCTACCTTATTCTCAGTATCCTCTCCCCCTCCTCCTCTCCCTCCTCTTCTCCCCTCCTCAGCACTCTTCAGCTTTCTTTGGACACTTTATTCCTTGTAACTAGATCTTGGGTGTGATGTGTACATCTCCATCATGCCCACGGGTCTGTGGTTCACACAAGAATGTTTGCTCAGTGAAGACAGGAGCCCTGTCATTTATTCTTGCTCATATCCCCAGGGCCTCTCCCTGTGCCTGGCAGGTATAGTGGGTGCTCAATTAATATTCATGACTACATGAATGAGTGGTTGACTCCAGCCTCTTCACTGACATGCTCCTTGGATGATTGGTGGTTCCTTAGGTTGGGCTCCCCTAGAAGCAGATCTCAAGACAAAGAGACAAGTGCAGGTAGTTTACTTGGAAAGTGATCCTAGAGTGGAAAAGGGAGTTGGGGAAGGAAGGGAGCCAATATAGGGTGTATCATTAGCAGGCTACCCAGGTGGGCAACTAGGGATCAATCAGAGGAATTCGGGGAGAGAGTGTAGAGCATGCCTCAGAGTTACCTGTTCCCCTGCCAGGGTACTCATAGTTGTCTGAAGGCTGCTGTGGGGGCATTATCCCTGACACCTCTGCCCTGCCTGGGCTTGAGGGGACAGAAGGCCCCTGGCTGAGTCCTGAGTGCTGCCGAAGGACCCCAGTAGAAGAGGCAAGAATGGTGAGTACCGCCCTGGCCCATGTGGCTCCACTGGTGGGAGCATAATCCTGTAATTAATTGAAGGGCTTCTGTGGGGCCGATTCCCAATCAGGGCACATGCCCAGGTTGCAGGTTTGATCCCCAGTCTGGGCACATGTGACCCCCAGTCCAAGAGCATACAATCCCTGGCCCAAGCATGTACTGTAGGCAACCAATTGATGTTTCTCTCTCTATCAATGTTTCTCTATCAATGTTTCTCTTTCTCTTTCTTGTTTCCTTCCTCTCTCTCTAAAAGCAATGAAAAAATGTCCTCAAGTGAGGACAAAAAAAATGTATGGTGAGTACCAACGGGATAAGAATAGGGTGCCTGCAGCATCTGTCACAACTGGAGACCCAACCAGCAAATCCCAGGTGTCTTAGAGATCCTCATCCTGCTGAAAACGTATTTCTGCAGCATTTGCTCTGCGGGGCATTCTTTCCTTCTTAGAACACCTTCTCCCTTTGCCTTCCCAAGTCTCCTAACATTGCCCTGACTGCACACCCTAGGTGTCCATCCCTGACTCCTCTCCTACCATTCCCTTCAATGTAGATGGCCCTGCCCACTGCCCCATCCTCTATACACCTTCCTTGGGAAAACAGCAAAATTGTACAGCCTGGCAGGTCAGTCTCCACCCCAGGATGCCCTCACCAGAGATCTGCCAGGAATAACAGTAGCAGCAGTCGGTAAGATTTTGAGCAGCGTAGTGTGTGAGTTAAGAGCATGTTCTCGGGATCAATTTGCCTGGGCTCACACGCTGCTTCCACTCCTCACCAGCTCTGAACTTGGACAAGTTACCAACTCTCTCAAAACAGCAGTTAAAAGGGCAGTTGAGAGCACTGAATAAGTCCAATACCAGCACATTAAAGTGCTCAGCATAGTGCAGGGGTGGGTGAACTCCAGCTGGCAGGCCCAGTCCGGCCATTGTCTGTTTCCGTAAATAAGGTTTTACGACACATAGCCACGACCCTCGATTTATAAACTGTATGAGTTACAATGACAGGCTTGAGTAGCTATGACAGAAACTATTTGGCCCTCAAAGCCAAAGATATTTACTATCTGGACCTTCATAGGAAAAGTTTGCCAACCCCTAGTGCGGTGCCTGGCACATGGCTGGTGTTTAGTAAAAACTGGGTGTTACACTATCGGTATTTGCCGGCCACGTTAAGCACTTCGCATGTGCCATCTTATTTTCAGTCCTCACTGAATGTTGGTAATTCTTGTTGCCCTATTTCACAGATGAGGACAGAGGCCAGGAGTCCCTCCGTACCTGCCTCACACAGTCCTCTCCTGCTCCCTCCCCCGGCTATCCTTCAAGAGCACCCCTCCCCCATTCCTAGCACTGTCAGCAGCCCCAGACTCTCAGTCTCGAGGCTTTGGGGTCCTTTTTGACTTCTCCCACAAATCCTGGAGATTGATCTTCCACATTCCTCAGCCACACCCACACCTTTCTTTTCACTCATTTCCCTTTCACCCTCCCTCCATGGACCAATATTTCTCAAAGTGGGTTCCTGAGAACGCTGATCCCCAGAAAGGGAGAGGGCTCCACAATCAATTAACTTTGGGAAACACTGCATGCCGTATGCCTTTCTCAAAGAGTCACAGTGAACATTACCATGGTAAAGGCTCTGAGAAGTCCTGCAAAGAAATATGTTTAGCCTGGCTGGTGTAGCTCAGTGGATTGAGTGCGGGCTGTGAACCAAAGGGTCGCTGGTTCGATTCCCAGTCAGGGCACATGCCTGGGTTGCAGGCCAAGTCCTTAGTGGGGGCCACCTGAGAGGCAACCACACATTGATGTTTCTCTCCCTTTCTTTCTCCCTCCCTTCCCCTCTCTCTAAAATAAATAAATAGTCTTTAAAAAAAAAAAACAAAAGAAATCTGTTTAATTCTGTATAACCCAGCAGTTAGCAAGCACACATGGCTACAAAATCTTTTTCCCCACTTAATATCTGTTTCCACCTATTCCATTTTACCTTTTCCACTTCAACCTTCAAGCCCTTTTGGAGTTTAAAAGAAATATCTTCCATACCTTAATACCAGCCCTCCACATTTCTGAAATGTGTGGGGCTGCGCCAGGCAGTTGCGGGATTGGATGGAGTGGGGAGGATGCTGAGAAAAACAAAACCATCACTCTGTGAGGCTCTCAGCTTTGGTATTACTCACGGGAGCCTGTTTTTGGCAGCTTCATATGTCATGTGCAGTCAGGGAGATATATACCCACAATTTTAGATACATAGTGACCACTGTCATATGTGATACAGAGGTAAAGAGGCCTGGAGGTTTAGAGGGAGGAGATATCAGCTCCCCCTGTGGGGGCCAAGGCAGGCTTCCTGGAGGAGGTGGCCTTTGAGTTTGTCCTTGAAGGACAGACGGTGTTTGGATGTGCAGAGACTGTGAGGAGGTATTCCAGGAGGAGGAACCACTGCCTGGGTCTCTCACCATGGCTGCCCCTCCACAGTCCCTGACCAGGCTCTCTTCCTGGTCATCTATCAGGGACTTCATAAATCTGTAAAGGCCA
>PVKM010032766.1:0-16266 GCA_004027735.1 Carollia perspicillata
TGCCTCCTTTTCTCTTGCTGCTTTTAAGGTTCTCTCCTTATCTTTAATCTTGGGTAATGCAATTATGATGACCCTTGTTGTGTGCTTCCTTGAGCCCAATTTCTTTTGGACTCTCCAGGCTTTCTGGACTTTCTGAAAGTCTATTTCCTTTGCCAGAATGGGGAAATTCTCCATTATTTTTTCCAATAAGTTTTCCATTTCTTGCTCTTCCTCTTCTCCTTCTGGCACCCTTATGATTTAGATGTTGGAACATTTAAAGTTGTCCTGGAGGTTCCTAAGCCTCTCCTCATTTTTCTGAATTCTTATTTCTTCATTTTGTTCTGGTTGAATGTTTATTTCTTCCTTCTGCTCCATACTGTTGATTTTAGTCCTGGTTTCCTTCCCTTCACTGTTGGTTCTTTTCATAGCCTTCACTTTTCCCTCCATTCTGAGACCATACTCAACCATTTCTGTGAGCATCCTGATTACCAGTGTTTCGAACTCTGCATGTGATAGGTTGGTTATCTCTTCATCTCTTAGTTCTATTTTTGGAGCTTTGATTTCTTCTTTCATTAGGTCCATATTTTTTTGTCTTGGCTCAGCTGTTATATGTAGGGGGTGGAGCCTTAGGTATGGTGCATTGTCCAAGGGTGGGGCAACCCATGTTGCTTCATTGTAGCTCTCTATGTGGGGGAGGGGTCAGAGAGGGAACAAATCTGCTTGCTTGGTTCTTGGCAGGCCTTCAGTCACTCCCTCACCCTACCCACAAGCAAATCCGGCCCTTCTGGTGCTGATTCCTAGGTGGGTGGGTTTGTTACAATATATGACCCTGTGAGTCTCTCCAATGAACTGTCCTGTGAAGTTGGGAGTTTCTCCAGCTGCGGTCCCCAAAGGTTTTTACCATCAGAGGTTTTGAGGTTTTATTTCCCTGCTGGAACCCTGGATTGGGAGGTCTGTCTTGCTCCCCAGTTGTTCTTCCTGGTTATCTGCATGCAAATGTGAGACCGCCAGCTGCTGCCTTGCCCATCCAGGCCTCCAGCCACCTCCTTGCCACACATCCTCTCTGCCCCAGCTGCCTGACTCCTCCCCTCCTACTGGTCTGGATGGATGTGTCTTCTTTAACTCCTTGGTTGTCGGACTTCCGTACAGTTTGATTTTCTGGCTGTTTTGGTTATTTTTTGTTTTTAAATTTGTGTTGTCCTTCTTTTGGTTGTTCGAGGGGGCAAAGCATATCTACCTATGCCTCCATCTTGGCTGGAAGTCTTAAGATGGTTTTTTAGGGTGCATACTGTCTTCTCAAATCACTGGCCATCTGAATATAGCACCCATAAGGATTCAATCCTTGTTTCTACTTATTGGTTCTGGTAGTGATAGGCAGCATGAATACCAATGTCTTCAGTTTCAAAGTGACATGTATGTATCATTACAGTATCACACAGAGTAGTTTCATTGCTCTAAAAATTCTTGCTCTACCCAACTCCTGTAAATCATGGATCTTCTTATTATCTCCATAATTTTACTATTTCCAGAATTTCATACAGTTGAAACCATCCATTAGGTAGGCTTTTCAGATTGGCTTCTTTCACTAAGTAATATGCGTTTCACTTACCTCTGTGTCTTTTCATGACTAGATAGCTCATTTCTTTCTTTTTTTTTCAATGAGTAAGAACATTTCATTCTCTGGGTGTATCAGTTTATTTATCCATTCACCCACTGGATATCTTGGTGGTTTCCAAGTTTTGAAAATTATGAGTAAAGTTGTCATAAATGTTTTATGCAGGATTTTTTTGGAGGTAAGTTTTCTATTCCTGTGGGTAAGTACCAAGGAGCACAGTTGCTAGATTGTATGGTATGAGTATGAACTTAGTTTTGTAAGAAATTGCCAAACTATCTCCCAAAGAGGCTGTGCCATTATGCATTTTGACTGACAGTTCCTGCTGTTCCACAATCTTGCCAGCATTTGATATTGTCAGTATTCTAGATTTTGGGCTATTCTGATAGGTGTGTCGTGATATCTCACTGAGTTTAAAATTGTTTTAAATTTATTGATTTGAGAGAGACAAACACTGGTTTGCTGTTCCACCCATCCATGCATTCACTGGTGCCTCTTACATGTATCCAGACCAGGAGTTGAACCTGCAACCTTGGTACATTGGGAGGATGCTCCAATCCACTAAGCTATCTGGCCAGGACTCATGGCAGTTTTAATTTACATTTATTTCCTTGATGGCATATGATGTGTGATGGCACGTGTTTTCATACACTTATTTGCAATCTGCATATCTTCTTTAATGATCTTTGGTCCATTTTCTTTCCTTTTTGTTTTAAGATTTATTTATTTTTAGAGAGAGGGGAAGGGAGGGAGAAAGAGAAGGAGAGAAACATTGATGTGTGAGAGATACATCAATCGGTTGTCAATCAGTTGCCTCTCCCATGCCCCCAGTCAGGGACCTGGTCCGTAACCCGGGCATGTGCCCTGACTGGGCGTTGAACTGACGACCTTTTGGTTTGCAGACCAGCACTCAATCCATTAAGCCATACGTGCCAGGGCAGGTTCATTTTCTAATTGGGTTGTTTGTTTTCTTATTGTTGAGTTTTAAGAGTTCTTTGTATGTCTTAGATTACATCCTTTATCAGATGTCTTTTGCAAATTTTTCTTCCAGTCTGAACCTGTCTTCTTTCTTTCTCTCTGGATAATGTCTTTCACAGAGCAGAAATTTTTAATTTTAATTAAGTTCAATTTATCAATTCTTTCTTTCTTGGATTATGCCTTTGATGTTATATCTAAAATCTCATTGCCAAACCCAAGTTCATCTAGATTTTTCCTCTGTAATCTTTTTGGAGTTTTAAAGTTTTGCATTTTACAATTAGGTCTATGGTCTATTTTGAGTTAATTTGTGAAGGGTGTAAGGTCTGTATCTATATACTTTTTTTTTCTTGCTTGTGGATGTGCAGTTGTGCCAGTACTATTTGTTGAAAAGATTATTTTCCCCCATTGTGTTGCCTTTGATCCTTTGTCAAAGATCAGTTGACTGGAATTATGTGAATCTGTTTCTTGATGCTCTGTTCCATTGATTGCTTTGTCTATGCATGCGCCTCTCCCACACTGTCTTGATTACTATAGCTTTATAGTGAGTCTTGAACTTGGGTAGTGTGAGTCCAACTTCGTTCTTGTCCTTTAACACAGTGTTATCTATTTTGGGTCTTTGCCTCTTCTTATAAACTTGATCAGTTTGTTAATATCCACAAAATAAGTTTCTGGGATTTTGATTGGGATTGCATTATATCTGTAGATTAAGTTGGGAAAAATTAACATCTTGTCAGTATTGACTCTTCCTATCCATGAACATGGAATATTTCTCCATTTTAGTTCTTCGATTTCTTTCATCAGAGTTTGTAGTTTTCCTCAGATAGTACTTCTACGTGTTTTGTTAGATTTATACCAAAGTATAAATTAATTTGCGGGGGAGGCAAATGTAAATGATATTGTGTTTTTAATTTCAAATTCCACATTTTAATTGCTAGTATATAGGAAAGTGATTGACTTTTGTATATTAACCTTGTGTTTTGCAACATAGCTATAATGGCTTAGTTCCAGAGGTTTTTTTAGTGGATTAAAAAATTTTTTTCTACATAGGTGATCATATCATACATGAACAAAGTTTTACTTCTTCCTTCCCAGTCTGTATCCCTTTCCTTCTCCTGTCTTACTACATTAGCTAGACCATCCAGTAAGGGTTCAAAAGGAGTGGCAAGAGGGGACACCGTTGCTTGCTCCTGATCTAGTGGGAGAGCTTTGAGTTTCTCTACCACTAGGTATGATGCTAGTTGTAGAGGTTTTGGAGTAAATTGTTCTTTATCAAGTTGAGTAAGTTCTCCTCTATTCCTAGTTTACTGACTTTTCCTGTTTTTAAAAGTGTAGTAAAAATACATATAACATAAAAATTACCATCTTAAGTATTTTAAGTGTACATTTCAAGAGTGTTAAGTATATTCACATTGTTGGGTGATCAATCTTCAGAACTCTTTTCATCTTGCAAAACTGAAGCTCTGTACCCATTAAGTAACTCTCCATTTCTCCTTTGTCTAGCTCCTGGCATCCACCATTCAATTTTCTTTCTTTACAAAGTTGACTCCTCTAGGGACCTCATATAAGTGTTTGTCTTTTTGTGTCCGGTTTATTTCATTTTGCACAATGTCCTCAAAGTTTATCCGTGGCATAGTGTGCATCAGAATTTCCTTCCTTTTTAAGACTGAATAATTCCATTGTATTTGACCACATTTTAAAAATTCCGTTGTAAACCTGCTGGCCAGTTCAACGCCAGCTAGAATCCCCAGTTCGGGGGGTGGTGAAGAAGGAAACTTTATTCAGTGTAAAACAGCTCAATTGTGATACAGCACAGTTGTGAGGCAGCCCTGGGGTCAGGTAGCCTCATCCCTCTCCAGCTTAACAGCTCTTCCCTGCTCCTCTCTGTGCCAATATGCTCTGGACTACACTAATCTGCTCTGGTGAAACATTTTCAGTGTTTCTGTTCAGCCAGAGAAACTCAGTCTTCGGTGGAAAAGGAAAGTGTACTCCCCAAGCCAGAGGAAGTCCCTGCCTATGGTCCCTAATTGGTCCATCTTCATATAAATGAAGACTCCAAATCACCAAATTGGTCCAAAAAGGCACTGCCCTGATTGGTCAAAATGGAGCCACTCTGATTGATTGCTGAAGAAGGTGATCTGAATATATAGCTGCCTAGCTCAGATTGGATGGGGAAAGCCTCGGTTCTGTTCTTCAGTTCCACTGGTAGAAGTAGGATTGTTTCCAGGAACTGTTTTACAAGGGCTGGATCAGAGGGCAGAAACAGTGCAAACAGGCAGTTCAATGCAGGCTTCTCCCTCAAGTGGTTTGCATTAGAGGCCCCTGTGTAGAAGTACAAATGGCTGCTAGGTTTTTAATTTGAGCCCAGGTCACTACTGAGTGCCCTTTTTAGCAGTATTTTATTTTTTTTATTTGTAGAGAGAGGGGAAGGGAGGGAAAAAGAGAGAGAGAGAAACATCGATGTGTGGTTGCCTGTCATGTGGCCCCCACTGGGGACCTGGCCCACAACCCAGGCATGTGCCGGGACTGGGAGTTGAACCAGTGACCCTTTGGTTCACAGCCCATGCTCAATCCACTGAGCTACACCAACTAGGACTGACTTGTTGAACATCTTTTAATGTGCTTGTTAGCTATTTGTATATCTTCTTTGGAGAAACAATTCAAGTCCTTTGCCTGTCCTTTAACTGGGTTTTGTTTTGTTTTTCAGTTTTGACTTGTAAGAGTTCTTTACATACTTCGCATATTAGGCCCTTTTCAGATAGCTGGCTTGCAAATACTTTATGTCTTTTCACATATCCCCTCCTTCAACTTTTTAAAAACTAAATTTATTGGGATGACACTGGCTAATAAAATTATACAGGTTTCAAGTGTACAATTCTATGATACATTATCTGTATGCTGAATTGTGTCCACCACTCAAAGTCAAGTCTCCTTCTGTCACCGTACACTCAAATATACAAATATATATATTTATCCTCATCTGTGGACATGCTTACTGAACTTAAGAAGAGGAGGGAGGGAAAGAAAGGTAGATGTGAGAGAGAAACATTGATTGACTGTGTCTCAGATGCACCTCATCCAGGGGCTGAGCTTGCATCCTAGGCACGTGCCCTGCCTGTGAACTAAACCTGTGACCTTTTGGTTTACAGGATGATGCTCCAACCAACTGAGCTGTTGCTTTCAGTTTTATATTCCATGAGTGAAGTCATATGGTTCCTGACTGCATATCCCTTTTAAATTGTATTTAATAATATGTCTGTCACCACACCTCACAACTTCAAAAGCTAGTACAGTGACAGTAGTTTATACCTACTTGAATCCCATTCTCATGCTTCCCCAGATCATAGGTAATATAACAGTATTTTGAATTTTGTTTGTATTTTATTAAAGAAATACAGTAGTAGCCCCTTACCTGAGGTTTTGCTTTCTGTGGCCTCAGGTACCTGTGGTTAACTGTGGCACACAAATTTCAAATGAAAAATTATAAAAATAAACACAACATAGTACAGCCCTGAATGTTGTCACTCAGTAGGTTGGGCGTCGTCCCACAAACTGAAAAGGTCACTGGTTCAATTCCTGGTCAGGGCACATGCCTAGGTTGCAGGCTAGGTCCCTGGTTGGGGGTGTGAGACAGGCAGCTGATCAATATTTCTTTCCCCCTCCCTCCCCCTCTCTCTAATATCAAATAAAATCTTTAAAAAATAGTACATATATATGATTTGGTACAATCTGTGGTTTTAGGCATCCTCTGGGGATCTTAGATAAGGAAGGACTACTAATAGTTCTACTAGACATTTACGCCTAAACAATACATCATTTCGTTTGAGTTGCTTTTGAACTGGATAAAACGGTCAATAATTTTACACGATACTGAGTGGCTTTCCAAGTGATTGTGCTGGTGTCCACTCTCCTCAGTAATGTCTGTGATTCTTATTGACCCTTATCTTCTCCAACACTGGCTTTGTTCAATTTCTTTATTTTGGCCAATTGAATGGGTCTAAAATGGTGTCTCAGTCTTGCTTGGCACTTTCCTGATTATGAATGAGATTGAGTGAGCATGCCTTCGTGTGTTTAGTGGCCATGTCTTCTCTTCTATAAATGTGCATTGTGTCTTTTTTCTCATTTTATTTTTAGGTTAGTTATTCTTTTCTTCTTGATTTGTAGGCATACCAGGGAGAGCTAGAGATATATTCAGGGATAAAGAGGAAATAAATGCATTTGTCCTCTCAGGGTACTGCCCAGTTCTCCTCCTTGGGGTGTGCCAGAGCAGCCTCATGGTCCTTGCAAATCTCACCACCAGAGGGCACTGTCATTGTCGCTTTTGTCAGGATAGCTGGCAAGAAACGAACTGTCACTGTCATTTTAGTTTGCACTTTTTTTTAAGTTGAACATCTTGTTTATTTTTTTATCCTCACTGGAGGACATTAAAAAGATTTATTTATTTATGCATTTATGTATATATGTATGTATGTATGTATGTATGTATGTATTTATAGAGAGGGGAAGGGAGGAGAGGGAGAAACATTGGTGTGTGGTTGCCTCTCATGCACCTGGCCCACAACCCTGACTGGGAATCTAACCCTGGACCCTTTGGTTCACAGGTGGGCACTCAATCCATTGAGCCACACCAGCCAGGGCCAGAGGCCATTTTTTTTTTCTTCAATTGCTTTTAGAGAGCGTGGAAGGACAAGAGAGAAATATCGATGGGAGAGAGAAGCATCATTGGTTGCCTCTCATACTTGCTCAGACAAGTGATTGCAAGGTCCTTATGAGGGTGGAAGTAGAGGGGGGTTGTATGTGCCAGTGCCTAGCCCTGGCATCAAACCACAACCTTTTCATTACTGTGGGATGCTCCAACCGAGCCACACCAGCCAGGGCAATGTTGCGCATCTTTTTGATTTGCTTCAAGGCCAATTGAATCTTTCCCTCTGAGCAACCTGTTCATCCCATGTCTCCCTTATCTCTGGATCTGCTTTTCTCTTTCAATATTTACTCTCTCACTTTTTCTATTTGATAACCCTTTTATGCCTCTTTTTTTCTCTTCTCTTTTGCCATTTCTCAATCTTCTCTCCCACTTTCTTCCTTGAGGTCCTTCCACCTTCTCACAAGTCCTTCTTTCTAACACCTCATCTTCCCTCAAAGCTCTGGGTCTGCTCTTTGCTGTTTTCTTTCCAGTGCTTCTTCTTCTTTTTTTTTAAAGGGTCCCTTTCTTCCCTGGCTGGTGTAGCTCAGTGGATTGAGCATGGGCCTGTTAAGCAAAGGGTTGCTGGTTCGATTCCCGGTCGGGGCACATGCCTGGGTTGCAGGCCAGGTCCCCAGTAGGGGACACATGAGAGGCAACCACACATTGATGTTTCTCTCCCACTCTCTCTCCTTCCCTTCCCCACTCTCTAAAAATAAATAAATAAAACATTTTTTAAAAATCAAGGTTTGGAAATGGAACCTTTTAAAATGTTTTATTTAGTTAGTTTTAGAGAGAGGGGAAGGGAAGGAGAAAGAGTGGGAGAGAAACATCAATGCGTGGTTGCCTCTCATGTGTCCCCCACTGGGGACCTGGCTTGCAAACCCAGGCATGTGCCCTGACCGGGAATCGAACTGGCTACCCTTTGCTTAACAGGCCCATGCTCAATCCACTGAGCTACACCAGCCAGGGCTCCCCAGTCCTTCTTTCCCTCCCTTCTTTCTCTTATCCTGTTTGCTTCTTGTTCCTGTGACATCTGCCACTCACCTCTCTATCTGTTCTTCCCTCTCCCCTTTCGAGTCCCTCTTTCCAGCTTCTCAAACATTTTTCTTTCTCACTTAAAAATATGTGTTTATTTTAGAGAGGGGGGTAGAGAGGGAGAGAAACACTGATCAGCTGCACAGAACCTGCAACCTGGCATGTGCCCCAACAGGAATCTAACCACCTTTCGGTTTGCAGGCTGGCACTCAATCCACTGAGCCACATCAGGCAGGGCCCTCAGTCTAGTCTTGATTCACTGTCTTCTCTTGCCTCTCCTGTCTCCCTGACCTCCTTTCCTTCTTCCACTGCCACTTCTCCTCACCATTTCTTCTCAGACCTGCTCCTCTTTGATCCTGTTTTTTTCCTCTCTGTCTCTCAGTGATCTGTCCTCTATCTCTAAAACAGTTGCCCTCCCCCTTGTCCCCACACAGTGCCTTTCCGCTGCCATCTCCTACTTCTTTTTTTCTACAACTCACCTTTCTGCCATTCCCCTGAAGGCAGGATGTTCCAGCCCTACAATGGGGCCTTGTGGCTGTGATTTGTGGTGTATTGGACACTGTTCCTCAGCCTGTCTCAGCTGGGGAAGAGGGGACACCTTCCTGCAGAGCTCTGGAAGAGAAAATTACCTCACCCAGGCTTACCCTTGGGAAGCAGTGGGAGTCCCCACTTGTGGGCCCTACCTCCCTCTCTCCAGGGAGGCCCAGAGAACACTGAGCAAGGGCTGCACAGCTAGGCATGAGCCTCCCCTTTGCCCTTCTGCTTGGCCTCTGACCCTTGTGACCACAGGCAAAGTCATGTGTAAGCTGGGTCTGTAAGTAGCTGGCTGAAGGCTGCCTTGGGGTGGAAGGGGGTGGGTTGGCTAAGGCACTGGCTGGAAGTCAGGGACTTGCCTGGGGGAATCTCCAAGGATTGCTTGCTGTCTGGGTACGCTGGGACCAAGCATATGTCTTGGGGTGGCAGTGAGTGTCCCTGTCAGTGGAGTATGTAAACAGAGTCCTGGCTTCCTTGGGGCCTCCGAGGAGCTATGACAGGACACAAATTCAGGTAGAGGATTTGGCTCTGTTCAAGTTTTATTGGACTCCTTTCACACTGGGGCTCTTCACAGTCCCCGGACTGCAGCCTCGTGGTGCCTCTGGTGGGCTGCAGCACCCTGCTTCTGCCCACTGCCCAGCTCTGTCTAGTGCCCCAAGGAAAGGAGTGAGGGTATGCAGAAGGAAGGGGCTGGAGACAGGTCATGAGCCCTTCCCCCACTCGAGGGTGGGGCCCTCCCTGTCTCCACAAAGCTGGCCCAAGAGCTGCCAATGCAGCCACGCCACAAATCCAAGGCACTGGGAGGAGCACAGTCAGTCCTTAGCTAGCTACGTGGCCAACATATGCCCATTGGCCAGCCGCCCAGCTGCCCGGCTCCGAGGGCCATCAGTAGAAGCCACCCCAGGTCTCTGAGCTGCCCCATTCTTGAGCTCCGGATGCTCCTGGGCTTCCTCCCCTTCGCTCGAGTCCGACTCCTCCATGTCACTGCGAATGTCCTTCTCCATCTGGGAAATAGAGAGTGGAGGTGGGGCTGGGCTGGGGCTGGGCTGGGGCTCCTGGACAGCACATGGGAGCCCACCCTCGCCTGGCCCTACCTGGCCACTCTTTGTGAATCTGTAGATCATACGAAGGACGAGGCAAGACCAGAACACATGCAGCAGTTGCAGCATCAACAGAAGTGAGTTGAAGAAGTAATAGCCAAAGAAGGGGGCCGAGTTGGCGATGGACTCGTAGTACGTGGTATAGAGGATCCTGAGGCAGGCAGGTGGGCAGGCAGAAAGGAGAGGTGGGCTTCACCAGCAGCTCTAGCCCCCGGTCCTAGGAAGCTCTAACATGTGTGGCCTTCCCTGTCCCAGAACTTCTGAGGGCTCCCTGTTGTCCCCAGAATAATGCCTGTGCTCTTCAGCTGGGCATTTAAGTGTCCCCCTCTCACCTGGTTACACATTAAATGAGATCACACAAGCTTACTAATCGTGCACAACCATGAACCCCAACAGGGCACTTAGTATTCCAGTTGCTCTTCTGGGTGGTCCTTTCACACTTTTCCTTCTCTTCTCAGGCCATCTTTTCCCCCTCACTCAGCAAGCTTTCCCCCCAGCCACCCTCACCCAAGTCAGCTGTAAGGTCACCAGTGACCTGCTTGGCTTGAGCAGAAGGTGCCCAGCTGGTCCTCCCTCCTCCCCGAGGCCCTTCCCTTGTATGCCTTTAGGGGCCCACACTCCCGCCTCCTCAGGTCATGGCCACTCCCTCTTGCCTCCCCTGCAGACTCTCCCTGACTGGCACACATCTCTGTCCACATCTGGTCCCTGCATGATCTGTCTGATCTCGTGGCTGCAAACACTGAACATTCACATCTCTCCACGCCAGTGTGCCTACTGTATCCTTTGTGACTTTTCTTGGTGGCCTGCAGGCCCCTGGAACCCAACATAGTCAAAGCTGGGCTCCTGATCCTCAAGGAACAACTCTGAGCTCAAAACCACATCATGACTTGAATGTCTCCCGAGTCCACCCACTTCTCTCACCTGTGCTGGCCCAGTCCCATCACTGCTCACTTGGACCAGTGCAGTGGCCTCTGTCCTGGTCAAACAGTTCCTGGCTGGGCAGTGGGGGCTCTCACTAGCTTTTCTCTCTGTAGCCACCAGAGAGTGCCCATGAGCACCCAAGTCAGGTCCTCTCCCTCTAGGACTCAGAATCCTCCATTTAGCTTGGGATGAAAACCGAAGTCCTCCAGGCCCTGCACAACCTGTCTGGTCCCCTTCCTCCCCCTAGCTCACTCTGTTCCTGCCATATGGACTTGCTGTTCCTCCAACAAACCAGGCACAATCCAGGCTCGGGGCTTTTGCTTGTGCTGTTCCCACTGCCTGGAAGCCTTTTCTGCTCTGATCAGAACTGCCTCTCCTCACCTCACTCCAGTCTTTCTGCATGAACGCCAGCAGAGACACCTTCCCTGGCCGTCCCTGTAATTCCAATTACCCCCACACTTCCTGGGCCTGTCTTTATTTTCTTGTTAACATGATCACCACTCAGTCGTGTGCTCTATATTCTACTTATTTGTCTTATTTATTTAATCCCCCAGTGTCAGCTCCACGCGAGCAGAGATCACATTGCTCCCTTTGCTGGGAGAGGCTCGGCTGATAAACACACTGGGCAAAGGCTTCAGTGAGTGGGCCACCGGCCCTGCCATCCATTCCATGTTCCAGGCACACAGGGGAACAAGAACTGAGCCATCGTTTGTCCCTTTCACCTCTGGGCTCATGCTGTGCCCTGGGCTGGGAACACAACACCCTTCTGTGCCTCCTCCTGGAAGCCTCACAACCAACACCCCCTGCTCCCTGGGTCTGAAACTGAGAGTGAGACAGGCCTAGATGCAGCTGCGCCCACCCATCTGCCCAGCACCCACTGGAGGGCTGACTCACTGGGTGGGGAAGAGCACAAGGCGAGTGTAGAAGAAGACCAAGGAGAAGACGATGAAGAGTGAGTTGCACACGCTCCACTGGTGCGCATAGTTGAACATCTTACAGGCCTGGGGAAGACAGCAGAAAGGGAAGGATTCGGGTTGGTGGTGGTGGCGGTGGGGGACCAGGTGGGAAGGAGCGGGGCCTCTTCCGCAGGAAAAGGCACCATGGGGTGGAGCCTGACTTCCAGAAACTGCCTACAAAGGTACAAACTGGGTCTCTGAGGAGCTTCAATGCCCTGGGAGGGCGGGGCCTCACTTTCCAGGAATCGCAGGAGGCGGGGCCTCCCCTCTCAGGAAGACAAGAGAGGGTCTGGGACTCCTCTGCCAAGACTGACTAGGGTGTGAAGTCTGCTCTCCCAGGAAAGTGGAGTGGGCGGGGCTTCACTTTACAAGAAGCCTGAGAGGGGTGGGGCCTCATCTCCTGGGCCCCAGGGCGTGCGAAAGGACCTCTGACAAGGGGCCTGGGCCCACCTCCATCAGGTAGTCCGCGGAGTCATGCAGTAGCAGCACTAGAGAGCCAATGCGCAGCAGGTTCGTGCTGTAGGAGAAGGTGATGAGGGTGACGGCCACGAGGTGGTGCACTACCTGCTCCTTGATATCCTGCGAGAGACAGCAGATCACTGCCAGGACACAGCTGGGTAGCCGGAGGGGCCCTCTCAGGGGTTTGGTTAGCACCAGGCCTGGGGATCTCCAGGTGTCGGTGAGGCCACCCTTCCCCAACTGGAACTGGACCCTAACTCCACAGCTCATCACTTCCCCAGCTGGACTCTTGGCGGGGCCTCACCTTGCGCCTGATGTCAAAGGGCAAAGTGATCAGCAGGGAAATGTAGAAACTCAGCTCCAGGAGGTACCAGTAGTACAGGGCCGGCTTCAGGGGCTGTGGCAAGGCAGTGACGCAGGGTCAGCTGTGGGGTGGAAACTCCCTCAGGACCCTCGGTGTGCTCAAAACCAGGATACTGGAATCCCAGTGAGCCAAGAAGGTGTGAGCTCCCTATCCCAGGAGGCAATCAAGGGTAGCAGTTTTGTGTCTGCTCCTGCCACAAATTTCCTGCTGCCCAGCCCCTCTCCATTCCCCAGGGGAGGCCGAAACAGACAGCAGGACTTAGAGGGATTAAAGAGTCATGTCCAGGTCTGGCTCTGCCGCCTTTGGCCATACAAACTCTGACCACTCCAATCCCCCCTCCAGCTCCAGGCAACCCCTGTCACTCACCTGATCTGGGTAATTGTCCCAGCACATTACTGGCCTCCACAGCCATGACTCCTGTGAGGACATACACATCTGAGGCTGCCCAAAGATCAGACCTCAGCACCCCCACCCTGGGCCCAGGGCCTCCTTGGGGGTCTCTTGGCCCTTGGTACTGCTGTCACTCAGTACCAAGCTGTGAACTCAGCTCTGCTGTGTCCCTCCTGGTTACATCTCTGTTCTCACTGCAGACAAGGAACTCACCCACTGCCTGACCCCTGCCCCACCCACAGAGGTCCCAACAGGCTTCCACAGGACTTTGCTGAGTTCTCGTTCCCTTCTCTGTGCACATGCTTCCTTCCCTTCTGCCCACATGCCTCCCCACCTCCAACCCCAAGCTGGGCCTGGCCCATAGTGGGTGCTTGTGGGGCAGGCGGAGAGCCAGGAAGCAGTCAAGAACACTCACGTGGTAGAGGACTGAGAGGCCACCATAGAAGGAGAACAGATAGAAGACAAACCTCCAGCTGCAGACAGGGAAGGAGCCCATGAGGCAGCTGCTGACAGAGCACACCCCTCCCCGCCCCCAACCCCACCCTGGGCTCACCTGGCCTCACAGAACTTCTTGGTCAAGCAGGGCCGGTCCAGGTTCCGGCGTCTTCGGAACCAGCGTTGAGTCTGCCTTAGTGTGAGGCCACACTGGGCGGCCAGGATAACCATCTGAGACTGGGGAGGGAGGATGAGGACCAGGGTCACAGAGGTGGCTTCCCACTCCTGTCCCAGGACAGGTGGGACCCATCCCCTGTAGCCCCAGACCTCACTTGTGGGGCTCTCTACCTGTGAAGATAGGGAAGTAGGGAGGTATGGGGTGGAGACCCCCAAACAGTCAGGCCTTAATGAGAGCCCAGCCCTGCTCACAGGACAGACTGATGACTGGTGAGGGCTGGGAGCAGCTCCCCGTAGAGGTTTTGCTCCACCCCTCCAGAACAGTGCAGTCTCACCCCTGCTCTAGGCAGGCAGTGGAGGCCTTGTTCCCCATGCGTGCCTGCAGAGGAACTGACAAGAGACAGGGACCACAAGGCTCTGTATTCTGCAGGAGCTGCCCCCTGTGCCCAGGGTGGGAAGACCTCTCCCTTCCTCTTTCTCCTGGAGACCCAGCCCAGACCCTGCCCACCAGGTAGCTATACCACGGATGGGGCCTGAGGGAGGGGCATAAGACTGCAGAACCCCCAGTGTATCTGAATACTCTCCCCCAGGGCAGGAGAGACACTGGCTCCCCAGAGCCTCTCCAGGCCCAGGAGCTATCCGTTGGTCAGCTGGGCTCGCTGATCGGGGCCTGGTGTCATGGGGGAGCATAGGTGCCCTGGGCTTTCTCTGTCCCCAACAAGTGGGCCACATGCCACCCCCAGGCCCCATCCACACAGCAGCCATGTGGGCAGATGGGGACGGAGGAGAGTGGCCCAGCCCTCACCTCAGTGAGTCTCTGTCCTTCCACCAGGAAGTGTTTCTCCAGTGTGGCGTTGGGCTGTACCGGCCTCCTGGCTTGATTCCGCACACCCATCCACCGGCTTAGGGGCAGGCCGATGAGTCTGGGTGCAGGGGACACAGGGTTCATCAGTCCACGTGAAGAGGAACATACATGCTACAGTGACACTGAGGCTGGGCAGGGCCAGGTCATGTCCTGGAACTCTGGAGGAGATACTGGCTGCTGCATTGGACCGAGTATAAGAAAGGCAGCTGGGCTACGCTGGCCTGCAGAATCTGGGTATGAAGGTCAACTTTTGGGGTACCCAATCACCGTCATTCAATCTAATCCAAAACTAGGGGTCAGAGTCCCCTCACTGCCTGTGCCCTGGCGGCCTAGGATCCTGGTCTGGCCCCAACTGGGCTGTGGCTTCCACTCAGGTCTCCCCTCTCCCAGCCTCACCCTCTCAGGGGGGACATCTGGAGGAGCCGGACTCTGATCAATCACCACATTGCCCACAAGGGGGCTCCCATGGCCAGGAGTCAAGACAAAAATCTGGTCTCCATCATTCCACCTCATGCCTTTGGGATAACACTCGCACCTCAGTTGGGGCCATCAGTTCAATATGCAAATCTTGTTCTGGGCTCCAGTAGTGAACCTGGGCAGGCCCTGACCCCTACTCCCCACGCTGTGGGAAAGCAGACCCACCCATCAAGGCCTGGCCAATGGGGCCTCTCAGAATCCCTCAGGCAAAGCCTCAGACCCTGCTGGCCTATGCACTGTGTGACACCGAACAGGTCACTTGACCTCTCTGTGCCTCCATTTCCTCTTCTGTAAGATGGGGGTGATAATAGCACAAAGTGGGTGAAGACACTCGGCTGCTGTGAGCAGTGGCTGGCACAGGTAAGTGCTCAAAGGGTGCCTGTTAAATAAATATGTCAGTGGACATCCCCTGGGTCCCCCGTGTCCAGGGAGCCCACACCCAGGAGCTCCTTGGGAGTGGGAGACACAAAGCAAGATGTAGACCGCTTCCAGGTCCCTGTGGTAGGGGGAGACCCAAATGGCTGGAGGCATTAAGGGTTCTGCGGGGGCAGGGCAGGCTTCCCTGGAACTCAGCCTTTAAGGGGCTGCAAGGAAGTGTGTGCAAAGGCCAGGTGGCAGCAAAGATGGCGAAGCAGGAATGGGTGTGAGGAGTGGAGGGGGAAGTGCGGGTAGAGAAAGGGGAGGGGCCCTCAGCATCACAGGAAACATTGGTGGGGGCGCGGGGTGGGGCAGCAGGTGTGGGGGGGTAGGGGAACGGGCAGTGGGGAGGCTGGCAGGATAGGGGCCTGGCAAGGTAGGTCTAGGAGCTATGACCACAGCTCTGGTCACAGGGGAAAAGGTAGGGCTACCTGGGATACAAGGGAGGTACCCCAGGAGAGATGCCCATGCCCAGGAGAAGGACACCCAGGGAGAGGGAGAAACCCAGCTCCAATTGACCAGCATCTGGGTCACCTGAAAAAGGCCTGGAAATCCATAGGGTTTGGCAACTGGGGGTCGCCAGGGGGATGGGTGGCATACACTCAGGGCTGGTGCCAGCCTATAGGAGGCTGAGGCTGAGTGGAGAGGGCCCCACAGGCGAGGCCAGAGGGCCTGTGCTCCTTCTGTGGCTACAAAGGGTGGTAGGAGGGAAGGTGATAGAAGGTGCAACAGGGAAGCAGGGAGGGGCAGCCTCTCACGGAAGGTGATTGGGGGGTGGAATGGAGGGGTGGCGGGGCAGGCGTTTCTCTGCTCACTGACTGACTGGCCCCTGCAGATCTGTCCTTGGCCAGCAAAGTAGGCACATGCCCTCCAGGTCCCCATCCAT
>PVKM010032767.1:0-16261 GCA_004027735.1 Carollia perspicillata
AATGTCTGGGAGTCCAGATTCAGTGTAACTCATGAAGTGGGCAGGGGGAAGCCTGGAGAACTTACGGTGCATGGAGGCTGGCTCTGGGGCCATTGGCTTAGGGAACTGCTGCCAGGCTGGAATGTGAATAACACCCCCACCCCCTTGTGAAGGTTCATTGTTCAGTCACACCTCAGCAGAGCCTTTAGATATGCAAGAGAACTCAGAAATCTAACCCCCCAATGCTTTACCTATGAATGGAATTTGAACCAGACACGCTGGGGATGTGCTCCTGCTCCCCGCCCCGGGGTAGAGTGGGGGTGGGAGCAGGCTGGCAGAGACAGGATTGAAACCATCTCCCTATCCCCCAGATTTTGTACCCCCTCCGCCAGTGACATGAGGATGCAAGATCTGCTTGCAAGGTGAGGGCTTTTCAGCTCTGTCTAACCCCTGCCCTTTGTGTCTCTCTTGAGTCCAGAACTTGATGTACTTTCAACAGGATGAAGTGAGAGGGAAAGGCAGGTCACTTAAATGACCCTGATTTACATGAATCTCTCTTGGGAAGAAATTAACCCGAGAAAAAACATCTAAAGAAAAAACAAAGGAGTTCCTTCTTTACCTTATGTTATTATGAAGTATTTATTAAGAAGTTTGTGATTTGTGAAATAGTTGAAGGTCTCCCCTTTGTAGACAACCTGTTGCCTCAATCTTTTAGCGAATTGGATGGAAAGATAAACCTGAAATTGTTCTGTTGTCCTCATCCCAGCACAAACAGAGGGTAGAGGAAGGCATGAGTTGGTCAGAAGAGGGCGGGACATTTGCACAGCACCTGAGTTGCTGGTCCAGCACCTGCCTGGCTGACCAGACTTTCCTTCCTGACTTGCTATACCAGAGTATATTTCTTTTCTTCGTACACATTTTCCTCCCCCTGTTTATGAATGACAGCATAGCTGTATATGCACTGCATTTTGAAATAAAAATGAGCAAGGAAAATAGAATTTAGAGTTTTTATAGTAGTTAGATTAGCAATCTAAAATCATTCTGTTAATTCCACTTCATTCATTCACACTCTAACAGATAAGAGATCAGAAAATAATAGAAGTGGATAAGTCTTTCCTTCTGATGTTTGTAGAGCTTTTGTTGAAAAGACAAATTTTCAAATATTAAAAATAACCTTTGTTGCTATTACATGCCATATCACACTTTTACTTGAAGTTCTCCAGAATATTGTTTCACCTTTTCTTACTTCTACTTTCATCATAATATTTAGCTCAAATGATTTTAATTTTAAGAGAAGCGGGAAGGGATAAACACTATTTTTTGCCAAGAACTATGCTATTTCATTGACTCCTCAAAACAACCTTATGTGGTTTAGTATTGCTCCATTTTACATGTGAGGAAACTGGAGTTCGAAGACATTGGTCTACTTACTGGGTCAATCATTAAGTGACAGAGCAGGATTCAGTCCCTGGTCCGGCTGTGCCCTTGCCACTTTACCTTAGAAAATTATTCCAGACTGGTAAGAGCTAACACTGAGGACTGACATTTCACACATATTAACTCATGTAAGGCTCACAATAAACCTAGGAATTAGGTGCTGTTTTTATTGGCGTTTTCCAGATGATGAAAATACACTAGAGAGAAGTTAAATAATTTGCCCCCAATCACAAAGTTAATTGAGAAGTAGGCTGAAGTTCAAATTCAGGCATCTAGGCTACAGAGAACCATGCTCTGAACTATCACTCTCTCTTCTTATGAAAGTGGAAATCAGAAATGTAGAATCGATAGAATATGCATGTCATGTATGTGCGCATACACATACATAAACTTTCCAGTTCACATCGTTCTATCTTCCATTACACAGTTTCAAGGCCACGGCCAAAAACAACCTTCATGTATACCAGTTTCTAGAGCACCCAGTATGTTTCCTTGTGCAGGACTCATGACACCTGTAATGAGTTCATGTGTGTTTGCACAGAGAAACTGTGAACTCCTGAGAGAAGGTGCCAGGATCATCCTGTCCATCACTGCTCCCTAGAGCATTGTTCATTCATTTGCGAATGAGCAAATGAATGAATTCGTGTTCAAACTGGCAGTGGTTTATTTTTGCTGCAACGTATCGTTAAATTCTTCAGTTGCCTGACATGATGAAGGAGAAAACGTGTGACCTGTACTCTATGTACAGAGTCTGTAGAGTCCAAAATCTGCGGACAGTCCAAATACTTGGTCCCATGGTTCAGCCAGTAAATGGTTTTTGTATATGATCATTCCTCAGATTAGATCTCCTCAACATGCGGTAGCCATATTTTGTTGGGTATGATTTAGAAAATGGTTGCTAACTCATGAAACTAAAAGCTATAAAGAAAAAAAATGTACCCTTGAGGGGAAAATGTAAAGTCAAGCATGTTCCATAAGAATTTGAACACAGACTGAAATTGGTGTAGGTAGAATCAAATAACAGGATAATTTTATTCAAGATTCAAAGTCCTAGAAAGAAGAGTGTGATTGGCCTGACTTGGGCAATATAACCATCTTTCAATTAGGGAAAGACAGGGGACACTTGGAGAGCACTCCTTGGGGAAGAGGGAATTCTCCAAAAGCAAACTGGGATGCAGATTGGACAACACACAATGAATGTCCTCCACTATGGGTTAGACCGTGAGAGTTCTTGTCTCCATACGGAGGCTTTAGCCAGGAAGCCGAGAGGAATCACTGAAGGGTTCTAACAGTGGGGCGACACGGTTGGATTTGTGTTTCAAAATGCTCACTCTCACAATCCACATTGGAGAATGGGCTGGGAGGGATAGGAGTCAGAAGGTTGATTTAATGGCCAAAGCAAAAAATTGTAAAACTGTACAACCTATAAACTATTAAAAGGTAGGAGACCAATGTGAGAGCGAGCTTAAGAAGTGCCGTGAAACTGATGGGTATGGATTTAGTAAAAAGAAAGTTTTGGTATGATGTCCAGCTTTTCATAAGAGTGTATAAAGAATTGCTGGAAATTAGGGAACTGTGTCACACACTGCAGGATCCTCTAGGATAGCCCTAATTTCAAATATTATATCTCATCGTTCCAATAAAACATAAAAATATGTAAAACACCCCAAATCTAAAATGTTGTCTCTAAGATAGTTTTGCAGGTGGAAATGGTACCAAATTATTTTGTCAACCTCAAGTTTCCTGACCTGTGATTTGGATACGATCATACATGGTTGAACATATGCAACAAGAAGAAAAAGTGGGAAACCTATTCATTACCAGGATCGTTGAGTAGTGGTCCCTATAAAGTAAATGCTGAAGCTTCACTGGAAATAGGCCTGACCTAAGCATGAGGAACCTTGGTTGATTGTTGTGAAGTAGATCTGAGAAGGAAGAGGCCATGTCCTTTTGCAGCAACAAGCAAATATCAATCAAACACCAGTTGTACACCTGGCTCAGAGAGAGCCATGCCAACAGCTCTATTATCTGCAACCAAATCCATCACTCTGTGCTTAGAGAAAAATCATTATATTTCCAAATCTAGAGTGGTATGACCCACAGTACAAGTACTTGAATTGTGGCAGCCACCAAATGAAAGCTCATTTAACTCTCAACATCATGTACAATGATAATTATGGTCATTTTCTTCCATTGAACTTGGCCATCCAGAAGTACTTGGAAGTTCAAAAAGGCTGCTTCTGGGTGTTTGAATATTTCCAGGATAGTTTGTGCCTTGATAATTTCCTTTAGCCTCACGTGGTCATGAATGCTTCTTTTGAGACTGCTGCATTGGAATCAGTCTTAGAACCAGAATAGACAGGCATTGGAGATTAGCAGGTATTGAACAACCTCACCCTCCATGTAGCATTTAACTTCTAATTTTCAGATGAAGAAATAGAAATTCCAAAGGTTGAATGACAAGAGGCAAAGGGAGTCCTGGCCAGGTGACTCAGCTGGTTGGAGTGTCATCCCATATAGCAAAAAGTTGCTGGTTTGATTCCCAGTCAGGGCACTTATGCGAGGCAAACTGATCCATGTTTCTCTCTTGCATAATGTTTATCTATCTATCTATTCGTCTATCTATCTATCTATCTATCTCCCTTCCTCTCTCTCTAAAATCAATAAACATCCTCAGATGAGGATTTAAAAAAAAAAGATGCAAAGGGAATGGAAGATTAGAGAATACAGCCCTGAAGCCAAATTTACCAATTAGCTTTGTAAACTTGATGAGGTTCCTTATCATCTCTGTGTCTAGTTCCTCATCTGTGAACATGGGAGACAAAAATACCTATCTCATATGGTGGTTGCGAAGATTCAGTAAATTAAACCAGATAAAATAGCCTAACACACAGTGCTCTATGCGTGCTTGCTTTCACAAGTAGACTAAAGAACCCTAATTAGGACTCCCATCCTCCCTCTCCTGTGCATAGTTAGAAAAGAAAATTGTATCTATTGACAAATTTACAATGATCGTGAATGGTTGTCATGCATAACTTCCTTTCAGGCTGTCTTGTCAAAACCTGCCTCTGAGTTTTTGAAATTCATTCAAGAAGAGTGTCTATAGCGGCAGGCAGGATGATAACCAGTCTAGGAAGTCAGCAAAGTCCAGCGACCAACCAAGCCTGGAAAGTTGCCTTTTAATCAAGAAGACTTGAGTTTAATTCCTCGGTGTCAACTTGGGTCCATCTTCTGTCAACAATGGTCTTAGTGAACTGAAGGGTTGGATTCTGACTTAGATGTAATTCTTGGACAGGCTATTAGTTCAACTTTTCTTTGGCTGGTCAAGATTATTTTTTAACAGGTTCTTTAGCCAATAGTGATATGCTATATCACAAAATAAATCAAGAAATAAACTTTGCTGTGGGCTGGAAAAAAACACCCAAAGGAAGTTCTGTCATGCTAAAAACTATAATCTGCAATAAATTTTACTTGCTAAGTGTGGCCCAAATAGTATATTTTATAAGGAGAAGTATACAGCTAATGAATAATAAATGCCCAAAGCTCAGTCTGCAAAGGGTCTGCTTATGGAAGGAGCTATGAGAATTGTTTGTACTACATAGTACCCTTCCGTCCACATAACTGATAAAGTGAACCTCATACAGGGGAAGACAACAAGGAAATACCCAGCCCCTCAAGTATGCCTGGCTTGAGTAGGTATACAATGAATGAATACTAATTGAATAAATCTAATCTCCATCAGTGAAAAAGTATCCCATGTTAACGTGGATGTTTTTTATCTGCCCAAAGGTGAAGGAAATGTGAGGAATTTCTTATGTAATTATCTTTTTGACATAAAATGGGGTAATAAGGAACCCAAATAATTGGCTGTGATTGCTAGATATAATGGAGGTTTAAAGAAAATAGATGAATGTTGTAAAATTCAAATCAAATTAATAGTTTTTATCTTTAACCTTCATTTCTTAACCTACCTACTGACATTTGAAATCCTGAGTATTATCATGGTGACAAAAATGTTCTTTTTCTCTAGAGATCAAAAGAGAACCTTTCAAAAACTGTAGATGTGGGGCAGCCAGTTTGTAACATAATTTGCAGTTCCTCAAAAGGTTAAAAGTAGAGTTACCATGTGACCCAATAATCCCATTAACAAGTAAATACACGGGATAACTAAAAATATGTGCCATCACACACAAAAAAGCCATGTACCTGAGTGTTCATATTAGCATTATTCATAATTGTTAAAAGTGGAAACAACCCAAATGTCTGCCAACTGGTGAATGGATAATAAAATATGATACATCCGTACAATAGAATATTATTTGGCCATAAACAAGCCAAATACAAAAGGCTATCCAGTGGAGCCTTGGTTCTCACACTTAATTCACTGTGGAAAACTATTCGAGAAGTGAGCTGTTCAAAAACTGAATCTCCTTTGTTTGTCACCTGAGAGACAGACAAAGCGTGGCTGATCATACAGGTGTCACCGTGAAAGGGCGGTTGGCTAGAGAATGGCGAACCAGAGTTTTGTTAGACAACCAAGACACTTTTCCTGTGAACAACCTGGTCGAGAGCCAACTTGTATGAGAACTAAGACATGTGAGAACTGAAGTTTAACTATATATTGTACAATTCTATTTATATGAAATACCCAGAATAGGCAAATCCAGAGACAGAAAGTAGATTAGGAGTTGCCTAGATGTAGCAGAGGTGAGGGTTTTAAAGGAGGGTAGGCTGGGGGAAAGTGGGGAGTAACCGCTCATGGGCCCTCATGAATATGGGGTTCCTTTCGGGGATGATGAAGTGTTCTTAAATTGATTGTCTGAGCAACAGACTAAAAATAATTGAATTTCACACCGTAAAAAGATAAATTGTATGATATACAGATATCTCGATAAAGCTGTTATAAAAGCTATAGCACATAACATTTTTGCTTTGCCTATGGTTTTTAAAAAGCTATCCTAAAAACACAGATTTTTAATTTAACTTGTAGAGTAATGGAGTTGCCTGACATTGTGACAAAGGGGCCCAACAGGCTCAGCCTGGAACAACCATGGAAAAACTGCCACCCCAGAGAGGGTTCACTGTTTAACGTACGCTGTGATGTGTGCTGGCACAAAGGACGCAGAGCACCAGAAGTCCTCACGTTCTTTCCGTATGCTGCCGTGGCCAAGTCCCCCTAACCACCCAGGTTGTGGGACAAATGTCAGAGAAGTTACATAGAAGCTGACTTTTATCAATCCTGAAAAATTACCTCTCGTGTTTGCTAAGTTGCAGTCGCACTGAGCTTCCCAATGTTTTGCTGAGCTCTACCTGCCTCAGGGCCTTGGTACCTGCTATTCCCTGCATCTGAAGTCCTCACTCTTCTCTCAGGTCTCCACCTCACTGGATCCTCATCAGTCAAGCTTCCGTTCCAATGCTATCTTCTTGGGAAACTTTCATTGGATCCTCCGAGCTAAAACATTCTTCCCCATAGACACCCCTCTCTCATCGCTGTGTTTTACTTTTGCCAAGGCACCGGCAGTTCCTGAAAGTCTCATGTGTTTATCAGTTTGCTGTCTGCTTTTCCCATTAGAAAGTAATCTCCATGAGGGCGAGGGCCTGCAGTATTTCTCTGTGCCTACCACATTACCAGATAGGTAGTCAGTGGGTGATAAATATTTAGTGAGCAAATGATCTCCATGGTACAAGTCATAATCAAGTTCATAAATAACATCTAAAAGGTCAGTCTCCGTACCTGGAGATCACACCTTGTATAGGAGTCCAGGGACACTGACCCTCCAAAGAATAGTCTGTAGCCAGCTCCTGGCAGAAAGGGCACATGGCCCAGACTAGAAACCCAGTTGGCCACCAAGGACTTCCTGTGCTCTTGCACTGATTTTCCGTCACCATGATCCCAAGTCAGATGGCAGTGTGAGCTCAGGGGCCTCTCCTGTGGGTTTATAAATAAGTCTGGGCTCATTGCTGATCCCAGAACAGCCTACATGGCAACTTGCCCTCAGCTTGCTCAGTTAGTAGGACTGGTCCCAGTAAGGTCAGCAAATAACAGTTACAGAGAACAACCCAGAACAACAACCTGGCCTGCAGATCACATTAACACCACACATTTAAGACCTCTCAAACCCTGATCCCAGTTTCTACCAAAGCAGTTTTTCTCAATCATGCCCCAGAGTTAGGTTTTATTTTAGTCATTGAATGCCTGAGTGTAGGATTAAGATGCTTCATTGTAGTGTACATTTCTTGCCTTTCAATGAAGAGCCAGTGGTAATGAACTCAGGCTTGATATGGTCAGGCAGGACAACTGAATGGGTAGGAGCAGGGCTCTAGCAGCAGATGGTTTTGAGTCGAGGGTCTTGGTTCTCTCACTTCCTAACTGGGTTACCACAGTTGGGATGTCCTGTGTGAACTTGAGCATTTTACTTAATTCCTCTGAGCCTGCACCTCCTCATTTGTAAAATGGAAACAACTCATAGATTTATTAGCATAGATTAAATTACATAATATATGCAAAACACTCAGCATGGTGCACTCCAATGAGATATCGCCATCTATAAATAACAAAGATTATAGCAGGCATTTTCCAACTTCTCTTCTGAAATTCAGAATAATCTCTTCAAGGGAGCACAGAACTAGGAAGGCTGCAAGGCCATATGAGTTGTTAGCAAGAAACTATGAGATTAACAGATTGTAGATACCTGAATTCAGGCATGGCTAGATAACACATGTCTACTAGTGGGAAGTTAAGGAACACCATTAGTTCAGTTTCATCATAGGTGATAACAGTGCGTGTGGACATTATGTTCTACACAAATCCACAGAAAACCACCCAGTGAAAAACATGTCACCTAACCCAGGCCGCGTGTAATACAGACATGCCATGAGTGTTGTCGCCATTTATGAAAACAATCCTTTTCCAATTCTACCGAAGGTAGTCACAGGTCCCTTACCTCACAGAGCTACTTCTGTCTTCTTCATATTGGCTTAGGTTTATGCGATTCCTTCCTGTTACACATTTTCATGCAAGTTTCAGTCCAGTTCATTTAGTATTCACACTATTTCAAGGTGAATACTTGTGAATAGTGTGAATACTTGCTTCCACAAAGCAAGTAGTATTGATGCCATTGTACTTTTTTTCTTGGTTCTATTTGGTTGTAATGCAGGAGGAGTTTGAGACCCATAGCAGTTAAATAAGCAACTTGCCCCGAGGTCACATAGCTGTTCAGTAGCCAGGCTGTAGGAACACTTAGTCCAGAGGACTTCCGTCCACAACAGTGCTGCTCAGACAGCAGCATGCATAGGAATCACTGGGGATCTGATTACAGTGCAGCGTCTGAATTCAGGGTGTCTGGGGGAACTAGGATTCCGCGTGTCTAACAGGTGCACAGGAATTGCTGCTACTCGTAGGATACTCTTCTCCATACCCTCCCAATGCCCCAGGAATGCCCCTGCAACAACTTCCTCAAATGCAGTTGAATCATTTGGGTATTCATTCATTCCCCCAACTACACTATGAACTCCACAGAGCAGAGGCTATGTTTTGTTCATGACTCTGACCTGGTTGCCCAGCACTAAGCCTGGCAAAAAGGAAAGGAGCATATATTTTAGAAGAATGAAGGAAAAACCACCTGTTTTCTTTCTTGTGTTATTTTTATTTTTTAACCTCACCCAAGGACATGTTTATTGATTCTATAGAGAGGAGAAACTGAGAGAGGGAGAGAAACATCGAACAGCTGCCTCTCACACATGCCCCAACCAAAAACCAAACCCACAACCTTGGCATGTGCTGTGACCAGGAATCAAACCTGTGACCCTCTGGTTTATGGGAAGTTGCTCCAAACAACTGAGTCAGGGCTTTTGCTTCTTCTTAATCCCTTCACCTTTTTTAGCAAGCCCCACAACCTCCCTCCCCACTGACAGCTATCAGTCTGTTTCCATTTTGTTTACTTTGTCCATTAGGTTCCACATATGAGAGAAATAATATGGTACTAGCCTTTTTCTGACTGGGTTATTCCACTTAGCATAATGCTCCCCATGCTGTCACAAAGTATAAGATGTCTTTCTTTTTTACAGCTGAGTAGTAGTCCACTATAAAATGTACCACAGAAAAGTGACCCATATTCAGTGACAAGCCACAATATTTGAATGTTAAGACTCTTGTTACTTATTGAAAAAGGATGTTTATCAAGTAACCTTTATAGTTTCAAGTCAGATGATGATATCTAGTTGTCATCAACACATTTCAAAATAGCAAAACCAAAAGAAGTTTTGCATGGTCATCTAGTTTAGGCACCTCTCACAGAATGATGCCAGGATCCAGTGCAATAGAGCCATGTCTGGGGCCAGTTGGATGCGGCAATGTGAGGTCATTCTAAGGAAATGGGGGAAGTGTCGAACAAGCAGGGTGATTGAGGCTCCCTAACACTCGGCTGGAAGACAGCTGCATCACCTCGGCCTCCACCTGATGATGCTGATAACACCAATCCACCACGGGTTGCGGGTTTTCCAAATGCCAAGAACTCTGCTAAGCACTTTACACAAATCATCTCATTTTATCCTCTCTCCACACCTATAACATAAGCACTTATGTGTAGGTAAGGAAGGAAAAACATAGCATTACTAAACTGTAAGAGGCGAAGCCAGATTTGGACCCAGGCAGTGTGTCTTCTGAGTTGATACTTCTAACCACGTTGCCTACTGCCTGGAAGCACACAGGAAAAAGAAGCAATTGCCCAAAGATGGGGTTGACTTTACTCCCCACTCAGTAACCTGATAACAGGGCCCGACAAATCCCAAATAGAGGGAATTGGGGAGAAATACATCACATGAGCAGGAGATGACCCGTATATTGAAAAGGAAGGGTCTAAAAACATAGTGCAGATTTTCTTGTACAGCAAATGCTCAAATAGTTTGATTCTATTTGGCTTATAGTTAAATGTGCAAAACCACTGAAAGGTTAAGTACGAGTCAGTTAAGTAGTAAGTCTCAAAGGTCCCAGGTTCTTTTCACACTCTGTTGGGTCTCTTATGAAACTTGTTTTAATGACTGGGCAAAATCTGAGATGGTCATCACATGGAAGAGACCAGAGTTTTGTGAAGCATGTACATCCAATGTAGAAAGTCAAAAAGGCTAAAGGACAGAGAGAATGTTTTTTAAAAGCTTAAAAAGCAGAAGTTCAATTGTTATATTTTAACACTGTCAGAAAATGAGGAATCAAGAAAACAGGGGAAGAGAATGCATTGGCAAATTGGATGTGACAACCAACCAGCTTGGCTCAGTTGGTTGAGTGTTGTTCTGCAAAACAAAAGGTCACAGGTTCATTTCCCTGTCAGAGCACACGCCTGGGTTGTGGGTTCCATCCCCAGCTGGGCATGAGAAAGAGGCAACCAACTGATGTTTCTCTCAAAAATCAATGTTTCTCTCCCTCTCTTTCTCCCTCCCCCTCTCTCTAAAAGTAAATTAATTAATTAATGATTTTTTTAAATTGGATATAAGAAAAGGGTAAACTATCTTGCTTATTATAAAATATTTTAAAATGTGGCACAAGAAAATAGATAGGAGCAATACTATATTCTCCCCTTATCTATGGCTTCTCTTTCTACTGTTTTCATTACAGGGGGTCTACTTACCATGGTCCGAAAATACCAAATTGACAATTCCAGAAATGAAGAATTCAACAGGGTTAGGTTGCACACTGCTCCAGAGAGCATGATGAACTAACTCTCAGGTGGCCCTGCCTGGGACTCGAGTCACCCCTTTGCCCAGCACATTCACATAGCCTGCGCTCCCTGCCCATTAGTCACCAGCAGCTGTCTTGGTACTCAGACTGACTGCGGGGGCATCACAGTGCTTGGGGTCAAGTGGCCCTTATTTTACTTAATAATGGCTCCCAAATACAAGGGCAGTGATGCTGGCAATACAAATATTCCGAAGAGAAGCTTTCACTTAAAATGCTTCCTTTAAGTGAAAAGGTGAGGGCCGTACAATAAGCTATTTTGACAGAGAGACCACATCCGCATAACTTCTATTACAGTGTATTGTTATAATCTTTCTGTTATTATTAGTTATTGTGTTCAACACTTACTGTGCCTAATTTCTAAGTCATGCTTTATCACAGGTATGTTTGCATGAATTACAAAATATAGCATATGTCGAGTTGGGTGCTACCTGCAGTTTCAAGCACCCACGGAGGGTCTCGGGATGCACCTCCCACAGGAAAAGGGGGGCTAATGCACTAAAATACAGCCACAGGGTCTTGAATAAAACATTACGGTAAAAAGGTTGAGCTCTGCAGATTGGTTTTTAGACACACTTCTCTTATGATTTACCTTTGGAGACAACACGATATTGTGGATCGAGAAGGCCCAAGACCTGGTTATGCCACTTCCTACTCATGGTCTCAAGCCAGCCTAATTCTTCCGGGATTCAGTTCTTTTATCTACAAAATAAAGGTAACAAACACCTTTCTCCTAGGATCACTGTGAGCCTTACCTTAATGACATACTGCTACCTACACACGGATGAATGTGTTTATAAGAAAATAAGGATAAATTACTGGTATATTGTATGAAAAGATTATCATTGTATGTTAACCCCTGTGGGTTAAAAACAGAACCATATAAAATTTCACTTAGGTATGGATCCTTAAAAAAATCAACTTCATTCTTACTACACCTATAAATTTTAGTCAATTTACCAAATAACAGTCATGTTAAAAATCAGAAAATTTGCCCTGGTTGGTGTGGCTCAGTGGGTTGAGTGCTGGCCTGTGAACCAAAACATAACAGAATTAATTCCTGGTCAGGACACATGCCTGGGTTACAGGCCCGGTTCCCAGTTGGGGGCATGAGAGAGGCAATGAATTGGTGTATCTCTCACACACTGATATTTCTCTCTCTTTTTTTCCTCCCTGCCTCCCCATCTCTCTAAAATAAATAAATAAAGTCTTTTAAAAAATCAGAAAATCTTATGACTGAATAGTGTAGATTGGGGGGATTCTACTTCAATTTATGGAAATGTTTTATAAACTATAAAGTACTAAATAATACACAATGTTGTTTTTATTGTAATGTTCTGTTGGTTTCTAGAACAATTGGAGATATCATCAAATTAAATCACTCAACACATTAAACTACAAATTTTTATCCACAGGCATTTAATATGAAATTTACTTGCAAAATAAGGGAAGTCAACTTCCTAAGAAGTTACAACAACATATATAATAGACAATAAGTCAACAAAGATAACAAATAAAATTTTTAGAAGTCTTCCCACAATTTCATCTTCCAGACTTGTGGGTGTAGTAGTAGAAATTAATATCCAGTTTTTACACGTCATATCCAGAATGCTCCTGCTTCCTAGAGGGAACAAAGAGAAACGTATCCTCAAATGAACACACAGTTCTGATTGTTGAATTCAATCTAATATTTGCACTGTGAAGAAATAGTGATGAGGAAACATCTTTATGGCAACACTTGACATATTTGTTACCAACCAATAAACTAAAATGTTTTATTCCTTAATGAATTAAAATAGTTTTCATCACTCATTTTGACCACTTTATGTCATAGTCATAGATTTTTCTGTATGCCAAACTTGCCTTCTTTCTAAAAGAAACAGTTCAACCACTTTGAAGGTATATAAATGTCTAATCACTGTTGTACACCAAAACTACTATAATATTGTATGTCAACTGTACTTGAAAAATAAATTTTTAAAGAAAAGAAACAGCTCAAGGAACTATCAGAACAACTCTTCTCTTTTTGTATTATCAGTATTTATGAAGTCTTAGATATTAAATCATTTATACTATTGTAAAGTGGAATCAGTGAAATTATCATTCTTCCAACCTATACAGTATTTTCAGGAAAGGAAAATTTGAAAACATGGAAAAAGGCAGGAGAATTTTTTTTAAGTTTTAAAAAATTAACAACCAAAGGTTTTTTTAAATTTTATTGATTTTTCCTCAAGATCCTCTCTCATGTTCTGGTCTTTTAATAAGGTATCAATCAATTTCTTCCACATTTTGGTGTTAATTAAATAGCTTTAAAATAGCTGGAATTTTTAAAAGTATAATGGAATTTATAAAAGTACTAGGTTGTGGTTGGTTTAGCATACTGTCAGAACATTTTACCAAATGTCAATCAAGTATGAAGTTTAGAACCATTCTGAACTCCTTTTTTCAGGAATGCAAGATCAAATAAGCAATTTTCAAGTGCTTACTTACATCCAAGTCCCTTATATACATTCAACTTATAAAGGACATCAGTACTTTTAAAAAGTGGCAAGACTGGGGTAGTGCTATTTTCACTCAAAACCCAAAAAGGCAGGTTGAGTTGTAAGAGAGGAGACAGAGAGAGGGGGAGATATATATGATCTATGCAAGTGTAACTTTCTCCCACTTGGAGCAATCTTGATTAATTCCTGTAATAACTGGCCCCATTCCTAAAGAAAGGGCTTGTGCCCCAAATTACACAGCAATCGCCAGCAAAGAGAACACCTAGAATACCCCTTACATTGAACAATTCCTTTTGCCCATGCTACAGAAACAAGGGGTAGGAATAATGCATGGGTTTACGAAAGGACTTTCTCTCTCTCCTATAACCTCAGCCTCCAAATGGTGTTTCCTTTGTGCTCTGAGGGGTACCTTCAATTTTCTTCAAGGACAATAAGAAAGAGGTTCAAATAGGAAGTGAGGGAAAGACCAGACAATTGGTAAGGATAGAAGAATAGAAACCCATTTCTTACCTGACTTAATCCCAGGCTGTGGCAGATGACCCTGCTCTGTGGTTTTCTCTGTCTGCTCTCGCTAGAACAAAGTACATTCAGCACAGGTGGTCTCTTAGAAACTTTTGTTCCTGGGTCAAAGCACATTAAAAGGTTTTATTGGATAGTGAGGTAGTGTATACAGTTGAAGGGCAGGGAATCTACATAGAGAAACTCTAAAATTACTTCTCAGAGAAGTCAGGAAGCAGATATTGAAGAGGACTTTGGAAAATATGACACTTTAATTTCATTTCATCACAAGTCCATATAGCTAAAAACTGTACCTTTAGCAGAAGAATTAAACTGAATTATAGGATTTTCCTAGCAGGGAAAACACTCACAACACTTTTTAAAACAACTATTCTTAGGGGTGGGGAGATGGGAGAAATGTTTAATGTACATACTTATAACTAGTAAATAAATAAGTCCTGGAGATCTAATATATAGTACAGTGATTATAGAAAAAAACTATTATAAACATTAAACTTACTAAGAAACTAGATTTTAGTTGTTCCCAACTCTAGAAGAAATGAGAATTACGTGATCAGATGGAGGTGTTAGGGAATATTTGTGTGGCGGTCATATAATATAAATGCATCAAATCAATGTCATACACCTTAAACTTACCTTACCATGTTGCATGTTAAATATAACTCAATAAAAAAAATTCCCTAAAAATTATTTTAAATATATTTGCTTCAATATCCACCATGACAACACATAAAATTTCTCTGACTGTAGAAGAGACTACAACTCATGAAATTGTATGTTTGTTATAAATTCAAAAATTTTAAGATTTTTATCACTTTTATGAATAAATTAGAAAACAGAGGCGTGAATTTATTACAAGAGACCAGGCTATAAATTTCACTCACAAAAGGAAGATTTCTTTGTCCAATAAAATGATGATTATTATAACTGTGAAATAATAGAAGCACTATTCAGAAAATTATTAAAACATTTAAAGATTAATAAAACCAGCACCTCTGACCACCCGTTACAATCTTAGGTATATACCCTGAGGAAATGCATGAGCATCAACACCCAGAACACATAAACAAACACCACCTAGAACACCTTCAACCCAAATGCCCATTAGTAGAGAGATGATAGATAGATAGATAGATAGATAGATAGATAGATAGATAGATAGATAGATAATAGATATATTCATGTGATGGATTTTTTACAATAATGAAAATTAAGCTACAGCTCCACAAAAAACAGCTGATTTTTACAAGCATAATATTAAATTTTTTTAAAGCAACATGTAAAAGAAACACACAGTGTAAGTATATTCATGAAAAGTAGAGAAACAGAGTTAAAAGCACATAGTTTAAGGCATAGTTTAAGAAACAAACTAACAGACACATAGAACAAGTGGATGAGGGGCATGGGGAGACGGGCAGAAATGGGGAGGGGATTGAAAAGCACAAACTTCCGCCCTGGCCAGGTGGCTCGGTTGGTTGGAGTGGGCACCAAAAGGAGGTAGCGGCTGATGCCCAACTGGAGCATGGACAGAAAGCAGCTGTCCTCTCTCTCTTTCTCTCCCTCTCTCCCTCAAATCAATAAACGTATCCTCAAGTGAAAATTAATGGGAAAAAGTACAAACTTCCAGTTACAAAATATGTCATAGGGACATAGTGCATAAGGCATATAGTCATATTGCTGTAATAACTATTCGCGGTAACTGAACGATCACTAGATTTATTGTGATGATTGCTTTGTAAGGCACATGAAGGTCAAATCACACCTGAAACACACTGCTGTATGTGAATGATGATTAAAAGTTTAATTTAAAAAGGGAATAGTTTAGTGACGGATGTACAGGTGGCAACAGTGTAGTGGTAAATATATCAAGAAAAGTGAGGCACTGGCCACCATAAATTCAGGACAGTGGTGACTTTAGTGAGAGTAAGAGAAGGGGAGGTGGAGATGAGGAGCTTCTGGCAACATTTCGTTTCTTGTCCTGGATGTGGTTACACTGACAATCACTTCTTTTTTGTTTTGTTTTGTTTTGTTTTGTTAATATATTTTACTGATTATGGTATTACAGTTGCCTCATTTTCCCCCCTTCACTCCCCTC
>PVKM010032768.1:0-16262 GCA_004027735.1 Carollia perspicillata
ATTGAAATAGAACTATTTATCCCAGCATGTAGTTCAGAGAGTATCAAATATTTGGAAACAGGCTTCCTTTGGAAAATTTCAAATCATGCTCAGAATGGTTCAGTTTGGCTGATAATGAAAAAATTCCTTTATATAAATTGTTTCATGGACTTACCCTTTGATAAACATTTTTAAAAGATAATTAGATTTAAAACTTGTTCATTATTCCATTTCAACTTCTAAATTAAATGTCAGCATGGAAAGAATTTTTCTTATCTTGGCTCACCCATGACACTAATAATTTGAGTATTGAGTCAGTACTTGAATAGTGTATATTCTAAAAATAGCTTTCATTTTTGGAAGGAAAAGACAAGTGTTGTAAGTTAAAAGAGTAAAATCTAGATAAAAGCCACATGATGTAAAATATATGACATAATTTTGAATGATGTCAATTAACGTCCCAGGTCATTTAAATTTCTTTTTCTGCATTAACATATTATTTTACAACTGTGCTCAGAAACTACCTGGAAACCCTGATGGTATGACTTGTTCAGCTATCGGGACCCTTGGGTTCCTAATTCTTACAAAACAAACTTCCGACCCAGTGTTGGGAAGAACAGGGAGCCTGGCAGCCACCCTGAGAAAAGGGTTCCCGCCTCCCAGGAGCGGCTGTGGAGTTGAGTGTGTATCTGTTATAAAAAATGATACTACTGACAATCGAAACAAATTGGATCTGTTAAAGAACCATGAATCTGTAAAAAAGGAAGGTTGAAGTGTGCTAAGACGTAGTTTGGATGAACATGAGCTATGATATAGTTTATAGCAAACCTGATACACGGGGTGGGGCCAAAGTAGGGTTACAGTTGCTCACATGGAAAACGATGCAAAAGTTGCTACCTGCCACAAGAACAAACACTGTGTTGCACGGACTCACGACTGTACACCTGCTTTGCCCCGCCCCGTCTACTGCTCACTGATCTGTGGTGGTGATAAGCTGATAAGGGAATGGGGGAGTTTTAGAATGCAAGGAGACATTAGCAACCATGCAGTCTAATTTTCTTATCTCAGAGATAAGACCAGTGATTTGCCAAAAATCAGACAGGTATGGATTTTTAGAGTTGAGACTAAATTTCTTTCTTTCTTTATTCCTCTCTTCCACCCACATTTACCAAGAACCTGTTATTGTGAGAAATTGTTCTACATAGTGGGGCTACAGGCTGAGCAAATGAAGTTTGTCCCTCGTGGGGTTTGTATGCCAAAGTAGGCGGCGGGCAGTGATCACAGAGCTCTGTAATAAAGCGACCAGCATTGAGAAGAGGCGGGAGGAAGGACAAAGCAAGGGGAGGAACGGAGGTGACAGGGAATGCTGTTTGGGGTAGGATGGCCAAAAGTCTCACTGAAGCAATGACCTTTGAGCGAAGCCTGAGTGATAATCTTGAGGAGGAATGTTCCAGGAAAAGAGAACCAAAAGTGCAGGTGCTTAGTGTGCTCCTGGAGTAGCAAGGGGGCCAGCGTGGCTCAGGCAGGTAAGCTGGGGAGGGGGTGGGCGGCAGGCCATGGCAGGGAGAGGAGGCCAGGCTCCAGGTCATCTAGGGCCCTGGTGGCCATGGTAAGTGCAGTGGGCCCTTTAACAGTGGGGTTCGAGCCCTGGTAAGGTAGCTCAGTTGGTTAGAGCATCGTCCTGATACACCAAGGTTGCAAGTTTGATCCCTGGTCAGGGCACACACAAGAAGCAATCATTGAATGCATAAATAAGTGGAACATCAAATAGATGACTCTCTGCCTAGCTGTCTGTCTCAAATTAATTTAAAAAATGGGTCGAACTGTGTGGGTCCATTTATATGAAGATTTTTCAATACATATGTATAGTACTGCAAATATATTGTCTCTTCTTTATGGTTTTTTAAATATTATTTTCTTTTCATAGCTTACTTTATTGTAAGAATGCAGAACATAATTCATATAACATACAAAATATATGTTATTTGGCTTCTGTGTTATTGATAAGACTTCCAGTCAACAGTAGGCTATTTGGGGAGTCAGAAGTTATACGTGATTTTTCAACTGCTTGGAGGTTGGCCTCCCTTAACCCCCATGTTGTTCAAGAGTCAAGTGTACTTTGGGATTTATTCCCGGTGTGCAGGGAAGACATGGGAGAGTCTTGTGCAGGGAAATAGCACGATCTGACTTCAGTTTTGGAAGGTGCACTCTGGCTGCTGTAGAATAGTCCGCAGAGAGGCAAGAATGGAAGAGACATGGAGGTGGGAGTTTTATAGTGAGAGACCAAGAGGAGGGGGATTAGGAGGAGGGAGTGGGACAGTCACCGGTTGATGACTTCTCGATACATCTTAAAGGTAGAGCAACAAGTTTTGTAGAAGAATTGAATGTGGGATATAAGGGATACCCAGGATCCTCAACGGTTTTGCCCGTTCCCTTTCCCCTCACTAGGCCATGGTAGAGTGCTTTTCCTGGATTTAACTTTGCTCTTTTTCTCTGAAGCACGTGCAAGTTACGGTTTAAGACTGTTTGCTGGGCAGATGATCCTTCTCATTTGCATATGGTATAATGTTTGTTTACAGGATATCTGCCTACAGGTGTCGGCTGACTTTGTACCTGATTTACATAAATGTCCGCAGCTGGTTCCACTTTAGTTTACATTTGGAAACTTAATAATATTCTACTTTAATCTCTGCATTGACCTACAAATTGCAGAGTCTTTTTGAGGTTAGATTCGCTGCAAGATAGATGGTGCATTAATATGACTACTGTAGCTCTGTGTATTGGCACTAAAGAAATTATCCTGGGAAAAAAGAGACAATCTATTAGTTTGTGCCTGCTTGCAGCAGGTAAGAGCTTGCATGCAGAACAGTCCCAATAATGCAGACTTCCAGCAGTGCCAGCTCATTAAATGGCCTGGAGGACGGCAGTGTGGGAGAGCAGTCTCCTCTGCCGTGGTGCAGTGACACTGGACTTGACCCTGAATTGATGCCAAAGGCAGATCCATTGGATTCGTGCATACTGATTGTCATCTGTGCGCCACCCCCAAACAAAGGGAACACAGGTTAAGTCAGGATTTCATCCACTAATAAAACGCTCCTTTTTCACGAAGTTTGTGCTTCCCATCACAACTTCCAGTGTTACTGTTGTTCTAATCTCTGAGGGAAAAACGCACGCGTTCCCGATGGCTGTCTTAGAAACAGGGCTCCAGAGGCACAGTGAAGACGAGCATTCTACTTCTGCAGTTTCTGTGAGTCTCCGCCATGGCTGAGTTACCAAGGGGAGGAATGTGTGGTGTGGGCGTGTTTGCACAAAGCTGTTTCAGTAGTTTACACACCAGGTTGAACATTTACCGCAAAGCAGGTATGCCATGTTTTTAGGCAGAGTCTATAAGGGTGACAAGAAATTCCATTTTGTAAGGAAACACGAGCAGAAATGGGTTTCTTAATTCCCCTGGGACCCAGTCACCTGGACCATGTCAAGTGACGTCTGAAAGTGTGTGGTGTGGAGCAATAAACGGCCCCTTAACTACGGAGATGCATTTGAATGCTTACAGATGTTTCCAGCTGGGCCAGCGTCAAGGTCTTGCTTTAGTTCCTTATTAGATACATGGGAATTCTGCTTCAGTCTACTGGACAGATTTCAAATACTTAGGTCAGAGTACTTATGGGAAGGATGTGAAATCTTGAAAAGTTAGGGAGTTTGGGCCCTTTCAAATGGGCCTGCCCAGTGCATCTGACAGCTTGTCACCCTCCTCCTTCAAACCGCACCCCTTTGGCTTCCGGAACCCCGAACATTCCTGGTTCTCTTTCCAGGCCTCTCTCTCCATTTGACACTGATGTTCTCCAGGGTTTCATCCTCGGCCCTCTCCTTGAATCCCACCACGTGCTCTTCCCGGAGAGTCTCCCTCACGGTCTTGGCTTTGACTAGCCTGGTGACACATGACTGTCAAACTGTCCTCTCCGGCCCAAACCTCTCCCTTACACTTTTGATCTGCACATCCAAGTCTAGTGAGTCATTGCTTTCTGCGTGTGGCGCAGGCGCCCCAAACTCTGCTACAGCTTCGCAGCCAGGTTCTTCACCTTGCCCCACAGGCTGGCCTTCCGTCTGAACGCTGTCCTCGTTGGTGGCCCCACCATCTGTCCCTCAGCCACTCGCAACAACAGACCAATAACCAAGTTATCAAGACCTTTTATACTGAAGCTTCATGTAAATATTTTGTCAAAGTAACTCATGCCCATGGTTACAAAGTCAAATAGTGCAGAATGGCTTAGAATAGAGGAGCAACCATATCCTTGCCTCATCCCCGCCCTGCCCATTCCTTCTTGCTGAAAGGCCCACTTTTAACTCATGTCACTGCTTCTTCTGGTAGTTACTGTTGTACATCTGAGGTCTACACTTACACTGTTCCTCCCCCATTTGTCATTGCAGATGTGTCTGCTGGTGTCCTGCCACACTTTTCTACCTCGCCTCCCCTCTTTGTCCAGCACAGCTGTATCACCGTTTTTAGTTTCTCTATTGAAGTAATGTAAGTAATGTAGTTGTGCCGTATATCTTCATCACCTTTAGGTGGGATCACTTGGTCCCTGACTTAGCGAGTGAGGGTCTTGCACCTCTGCCCTTCCCTTTGGCGCCTCTCCTTCCTTTCCCTCCTTCCCCTCATGTTGGGGGCACTGACTTTCCAGTTATCAACATTGATCCTGTTTAGTTGATAAATTAGTAAGCCGATTTTCTCAGATCTTGGAGACATTACTTCCTTTTGGTCTCCAGTGTTACTGATCTAATTTCAAGTGATATATACATCTCTTTTTTGAAATCTTCAACAATTTTTTCCTGCTTTTGGGTTCCGAAATTTCTGCATTAATTTTTTTAGCTGCTGTTCAGTAAGTTTATTATGTTTGTCTGAAGAATCTCCATAGAAAATGTGGTGCATTCGCTCTCAGTAGCCTGTACCTGAGCTCCGAGGAAGCTCGCTTCCTTCTGAGCGACCCGGTCTTTCTTCTGGGCAAGAGATACTTTGGGACGATTCCACCTCTTTTTAATTCCTTTCTTAGGCTGCTTTTATAGACCAGATTCTCTTGTATAGCAGCATGAGCTTGCTTTAACATGTCCTCCATCACGTCTGCGGCTACACTGTTCTTTGTGTCTTGAGAGAACTGTTTCTTGTAAGCATCTTCATCTTCCACTAGGCAGTGCATATAATCTGCCACATGCTGACCACGATGTGCTTCCGATGCACTTCTGCACTGAATTCCTTGCTTTCTGGATCATGACCAGGGAATCGTTTGGTACTGTGACAGATGGACAAGCCTCCATCCACAGCTCCCTTCAGGGCCCCAAACACTTCATTTCCAGCAGGAGTTCTGGCAGTCCCTGCCTCCAGATAGCCGGCGAAGGCACCCAGTTGACCATCAGTGCTTTCCACATTGTGTTCATCTCCAGTCACCTGCACTTGGCCTTCACAGGTCCTGTCCGTGCCAAACCTGTTGAGAAGCTGTGGGCCAGCAGCAGGCCAGTGAGATGTGCTGCAGCATAATTTGTGGGGCTGACCTTCACACCTTGCTTCGGGAGCTCGTGAGCATAGGCTGCACAGACTATCGTAGCTCCTTCTCTACGTACGTGAGCAATCTGACAAATGACATCTCCATTGGCTACACGAACCATCATCCTGTATCTGGGTGTGTTGTACTTATTTTTATCCTGGATTACCAAGCATTTCTGGGCATAGTAATCAGTTTTACCCTCCTGTCGTCTTCTAAGTTTCACTGGGAATCTCCCGAAGTAGGAGCTTTCACAAAGCCCGTCCTGCGGATGAAAGACCCCCGTCCGCAGCTGGCCACAGACCTGCAGGCCCAGCATGGCTCCGGTGCCGGGAGAAGCTCTCCATTCATTCTTTAATTGCTGCAGAATATTCCAGGACACGAATATATGATAATTTATTTAGCCAGTCTACTACTCATGGATATTTGTTTCCAGTTTTACGCTAATATACTCATACATAATACTGCTGTTTCCAGTTTTACACTATTATAAATAATGCTGCTGTCCTAATAAATGTGTACTCATAGTTCTGCTAAATATATATTGAAGAGTGGAATTGCTTATCATGAAACATACATTTCTTCAAATTTACTGCGTACTGCCAAATAGTTTTCTGTAGAGGTTATATCAATTTATGCATCATATTGCCAGGTTTAAAAAATTGTGATTCTGGTGGGCATCGAGCGGCATCTTATTGTTGTTTTCCTTTACATTTTTGCCAACGACTGATGAAATTGAACTCATTTTTCCATGTCAGTTGGACATTTGGAGTTTTTCTTTACTGTTGGGCTATTTCTTCATTTCCAGGAGTTTCTTAAAAATGTGTTTTGGATTTCAGTTGTCTATCAGTTACATGTGTTACAAACACTCTGTTATATGTGTTTTCTATTCTGTGACTTGCCTTTCTACTTCCTTTTGGATGTCTTTTACTAAACAGATTTTTAAAATTCTATTGTGGTCCAATTGAGCAGCACTTTTTCTTTCTTATTTAAGAAATCTTTTCCTAATCAGAGGTCACGAAGGTATTGATTTGAATCTCTCTTTTTTTTTTTTTTCTAAAAGCTCTGTTTTGTCTCTTACATTTGGGTCTTCAGCCAACCTGGAGTAGTTTTTGTGTGTGGTATGAGGTCAGGCTCAGGTTTCTGTACTGAAAGCAGAGACAGCAAACCTGTGTTTCTTTAACAACAACATAAACCCATCAAGAATGGGATGAAGGCAGGACCGTGTGAGGTTGAGCCTTCGCATGTCCTCAGGGTGTGTCTTCTTCCATCTGTCCTCAGCACGTGCTCTGCTGCCTCTGTCCCTCCTGGTGGCCCCTTATCAGCCATCATCCTGCTCTTGGACAGCACATTCTTGATGGTGAATGGAAAGGAAAAATATGTTACCTTCCAATCTTACAGGCATTCTGTTTAGCTCTAGTTTGATGATATGTGCATGAGTCGTTTTATACCAGGAAACGAATACTTTTTTAAAGTGCAACTTGTTATAAAGCAAAATCTAAAACTTGAGCGATTACTATTTTTGTTTCAATATTGAAGTGCTACCCACATTTTGAATGTAGTCATGCTCTTAACGTGTAGATCTTTAATTTCACTAAAAAATTACTGGAACTTGCAAATGTGAGTATTAAAATTAAAGCAAACTTATTTTAGAAATAGTCTAAAAGAATAAAAAAAATGAAAGAATAGTTTAAAAGCCTAGAAAAGAATGTTTCTATTTGAAAAAATAAAGAAGGAAAGATGGGATGAGGAAAGGAAGAAAGAGAAAGAAACAAGCTTGGGATAGCAGTGATTATTTTCTGCATTATAGGTCTATTGGAAAGAAAAGAAACGTACACCTGGAAGGAATTTAGAAGTCATCTAGTGTAGGATTTTACCTCTAAGAAGTGCACTATTCTCACTTTTAATATAATTGCAGAAAAGAAAATTCCACACTCTTTCCCAGTAATATTTAATATACTTCACTGTCAGATAATTTTCCTTATGCTAGGTCTTAAATCCATTTTCTTATTCTATTTGAAATGGAAACAGAGAAATCGGGCCAACCATCTGTGCCTATAATAATTCTTCATTTACTTGATGGTCATTACTAAATCCCTCAGCCTTCTCTTCATAGTATAATCTATTATGTTTGTTCAGTACTTTCTTTTAAGCCAGTTTCCAAATCATCTACTTAATGTTTTTTTATTCCATCTGAATTCTTCCCGTGTCATCTGTAAATTATGATTTATAGGCTCAAAAACTGAACTTAATACTTTTGCCAAGTTATGACCAAATGCTAGTTAATCAATAGGAACGATATTCTAGAGAGTTCTCTAAGATTTCTAATCCGAATTTTTTTCATGATAAAAGATTTTTGGATGCATGGCTATACATGGCAGTTTGAACACACTTGTTTATCTCTGCTTTCTGAGACTACCCAAAATGATAGGTAACAAATAAAAAGGTGTAAATCTACATGGCCAAAGGACATGGGAGATGATGTAGAATATTGAAAGCCTGACGTCCACAGAGAGGGAAGTCAGCCTGAAGAGCAGGATTTGTGGTCAGGACACGAAGTCTCTGCACTGGGAACCCCAGCTGTGCTAGAGGACAGGTATAGAGGGTGAAGCTGGAAACGGGGAATGTTAGTTGGACCCCTCCTACTCCAGGCGGCTGGACAGATACCCCTGGTAGGTAGATACATTTTCTAGAGAGATTAGATCCGAGAGGCTTTGGACTTGGAAAAAAAAAATGGAGTTGAAAATATGGGTAAGACACCTTTTGGGCATCTGGAACTCTGACAATCAGGATTATGTTACTCTATCCCCAATTACAGGATTAGAAGATTCTTGTCTGGGAAACTGACTGGTTGAGGAGAGAAGACATTCGCAGGTTTCCCATAAGGTGGCCGGGTCTCCCACCCATCCATACCATGCAAGTCCAGCTGTTTAGGTCTCACAGTGTGCTGCCAAGGATCACCACATTTTTGAGGGTCAGGAATGAATGGGATCCAAACAAATCATCAGGACAGAAGGCTCAGAAGAAGCAGAGGGAAAAGCAGGGAGGACGAAACTTCCCAAAATTATAATTGACCATCTTTGAGAGATTAGAGAAGATATTTCATTTACGAAACAGGGCTTGGAAATTAAAAATATAATAGCAGAAACTAAAAATTCAGCAAAGAGTGGCAGTGTTGATGGCACTGTCCCGAAAATGGAATGAAAAGACAGAAACAGCAAACATGAGAGAAAAGAGGAAATGAGCTCTGTTTAGGAAGTTCAAAGTCAGACTAATAAGAGTTCTAGAAAGAAAATAAAGAAAATGCAGGGGAGAAAATTATAGAAGAATGATCTAGAATAGCTTTCCAAAAATGAAGGATATCAGTTTCCACATGGAAAGGGTACATTGAGTTCCCAGCACAATGAATGAAAAAAGGTCAATTCCAAGACACATCTGATAAGGCCTGTGAATACAATAAAATTTTCCTGAAAGTTTTAACAGAGAAAAAAGTAGGTCACATACAGCGACTCAGGAAGCAGGCTGGTGTCTGACTTCTCAACTATAATAGTGAATTTAGAAGAAATGGAGCTTATCCCTTCCAAATCTGGGGGAAAATAATTTCCAATTTGGAATCTTGTACCTGGCCAAACTGTCAATCAAAAGCAAGGGCAGAATAATGCTATTTTCAGACAGACATGAAAGGTCTCACAAATCGGCCTCCCATGCGCTCTTTCTTGGGTAGTTCTTGGAGGAGGCACTCTACGAAGGTGAGAGAATAAGCCGGAAATGATGCAGCAAGTAGGGCGAAGTGAAGGAGGGTGCCTGATGGGAAGTAAAGAGAAGTTCCAGGCGACACCTGGGTATCACCTGTGTGAGGGCAGGAGGACAGTCTTTCCAGGTCAGACTGGAGGAGAGAGGCCAGGAAATAAGGAAACAAACAACAAATCAGGAAGACCATCTAATGTGTTTATCTCCGATGAGATGAGTTTTCTAGTTCTGTGCTAGAGTGTGGGGGAAATGAGGGTTAGATGCATAAGAAAAAAATCAAGCAAATGAGAAATTGAGGTAATTACATTAGGAAAAACAAATGATTGTGTAAGAAAAGAAATATAATTATAGTATACCATGGGGCCTACTTATGAATAATATTTAAGCACAATAATGTAATGCCAATTTTAAGTAGTACTGTAACCAAAATTGTGGTATAGTCAAAAGGAGAGGATTTTTTGGTGGAGCGCAGGGGAGCAAGTGTGGAAGAAAGCTGAATTCTCATCTCCCACAGCTGGAAGCCAGCAGACACTAGAGACTGATAAGAAATAACAATTTAAGAGTATTTGTCAAAATATGAATTAAATACTAAAAGAAAAAGCTAAAAGAGTTGCCTTTGGTCACTAGGTCTCAAGAATATAGAAATTGGGTTAAAATACTAAAAAACAGGTTTTGTTACTCTACTGAATTTATCTATATACATCTATTTGTGTCATTGAATTCCACATGTGAAACATTTTGAGGTGTTCCTTGTAAAAACTATTTTTCCCTTCCGTTAAATGAAAAGTACTATAGTAATTTGATTCAATACAGTGGCAGCTACATGTCCTGAATGTTTCTGGGTTATTCAGATTTCAAACTTGATCACATCCATAACTGTACTTGCAATTTACAGACTGTGTGCTTTGCTCATTTGCTTTTCTTGCGCGCATGTGTGTTTTGTGGTTTTAGAAAAACGGGGTTGCCAGGGCCGGTCCTCAGCAGCTCCGCTCAGAATTTTCTGTCCTTGGCTGCCTGGAGACTTTGCAGGGAACAGCCTATTGTGGGTTTGTCTGGTAATCTGACTCTTTTAGTTCTTCAGAGTTTTTTTTTATTTTTGTTTTTTACTACTTAATACACTAATTTCATTCCCCCAGAAACATTTATTGACGGCCTATTATGTTGGAAGCCCTGTCCTGGGCATCGGCGAAGTCCTTGCCGCCAGCATATCAGCTATCCACTAACTCATCTGACAAAATCAGTGATGGCATTTTATACTTTCTCAGCATTAATTATTATCAAAAAAAATAGTCACAGGCAAAGGGTTGCTTTTCCAGGATGAGTCTGTGAGAGAATTCTCAAAATCTCATTTTCCACAAAACCCTTACCTGTGAATTTAAATTTTCAATTAAGTGTCCATTGTTCAGTAGAAAAATCTTTATTGGGGATTTTATTCATTTCCTGCATTCCGACATCCTGCTACGGCAGAGGAGGTACAGAGTATGGTGGCCATTTCCCTGCTGTGAACTGGCCTCTCTGTGCAGGTGACGCTCAGCCTTGGTTTGGTCAAGACCAGAATTTGACTTCAGTAGGCTCTTTGGAAAACAGTGTGTCTGTAGCCTCAGGAATCATAGGGCAGTGGCCTTGCTGTGCTTCAGTCCCACCCCTGGGAATCGCTGGGCAGCTGTGGTTTCCCTCTGTCCTAGCGGCCAAGGTATTGAAAATAGAACACTTCTGAAAGAAGGGGCTGGCTTCTCTCAGGGCTTCCACTGTTTGTATCTGAAAGCTTCTCTTTTTGAAAGGAAAAAGGCCTAACGTCTCCTCTACAAACTGTAGTATATCTGTTTGTTGTCTCCTCAGAGGGCTTTTCTTGTTTCTTAGATGCACAGTCTCCATTTGGAGTACAAGGTTGGGTCCTCAGTGTTCCAGCCGGTGGGCGAAGATCAGACCTGCTAGATGAGTCAGACCTCTGTGCAGGAAGGGTTTGAACTTTTAGCCGATGGGTTCATTAACCTACCTCTGGTTTTCTCCCTGCGTAATTATGGGGACACACTCCATGTTCTCTGGAAATGTAATAAAATATTTGGATAAGCCAAGTTCAGATCCTCTCTAGGATTTGCAACATCACAGTGGTTAGGGGAAAAAAAGGTCATTTAAGCAGGTGCATATTTATCTGGGGGTCGGCTTTGGTTGAGTTTTTTTCTAAAACAGTAAAAATCAAAGTTTTCTTTTTTCAGAATTATCAGGACCTCTGTAGTTCTTTTCTTCACCACTGGAGAAAAAAAGTAAAGTTTTGTATTCTTATCTTAATTATGTTGATTGTGTCCAGTATTTCAGTAATAAAAGTTACTTGGTGATAATTTGTATCCTGTGTCTTTTAACTGGATATTTAAAAGCCAGTGGAGATGAGTCCTATTAAGTTATAACTGTCTGAAGATGGCGTTGGGGAAATAAAACCTCAGTCTCCGCGGTGGTAGCGCATGTTCCAGCCGTCTGCTCTGGGTTACGTTGTTGCCTCTGGGCAGGAGCAGATTTATTATTAGGGCTCTGTCTGAATCCACAGTGTGTCCTCGTATGTCCTTGTGGTCACATATGTCCTTGTGGCCACCAAGCCACTCTTTTTCTGTAAACTAAATAGCAGCAAACGACCTGTAAAAAGTTAATTGTGCCTCCTTAATAGAAACCCTTTACATTAGCAGCACCCGGGTATAATGCAGGCCAGATGTAATGACAGCAGCCTTTCCCCATTAGAAAAATTAACCGAGTATTTACCCAGGAGGAGCTCGTGTTTTGTTTTAAGCCTTGTTTTGGGAGTCCCCCAAACTGTCCATACATTTAGTGATTTACTAGAAGGACGCACAGGGTCAGCGCAGAGTTGGACTGTGGCTAAGACGGGTCACAGTGACAGCAAGGACGCACAGCCAGTGTAAGGGGAAACGGCACAGGTGGCCGAATCCACGCGCCGTCTTCCCACACGGGCTGTCTCTGTGAAAGGTCCCACAGAGCGTGCTCTCCCTAATAGCGAAAAACGCATCTTACTGTCTCCGGTGTTTCTGTTCGGGGAGGCCCATTTGAGACTGCGTTTGGGGTTTTTATTGGGGTCATGTAGGCATTTTCTGCCTAATAGCCCCTACTGAGATCTTCAGAGTGAAAAGCAGGTGTTCGCTGTACATCATACTGTGTATTTATACGCACAGCCCAGGCACAGCGGAACACCCATGTCAGGTACGGAGTCTTCGTGTGGGCACAGGGCAGCTTCTGGGAGCTGCCTTTCTCAGGACGGCAGCCTCTGGCCTGCTGTGTGAGCGCTTTCCCTGTGCAGGCCTGTGTTCCGCTTTTGGTAAAACCGTTTATGAAACACTGCGAATTAAGTGATAGCGATGGGGAAGGCAACGTGATTGCCTCTCTGAACTGTCAGCAAGATCAGACTTTGCATTTGATAAAGGTATCTGAAGCCGAAGATGAGAAAATGGGAGATTCTTTGTATAATATACTTCTATTTTTGGAAGCCTCATGAGCCTTACATTTTAAAATTACAATTCACTCCTAATCTGGGTTACAATTCCCATATACAGGTGAAGGCTTCTCAAATTCCTGGACTCGGGCGCCATACGGTTTAAATTGATTTTATTGCCGGTAGCTTTTCTTAGACTGTGCTCTCTGCTGGCTGCTGAACAATTGCCCCAGTGGGTGAATGTTCTAGGAATAGCTCGCACCTCTTTGATTTCATTACTGAAGTATGAAAACTAAATTGGATTTATCAGAAAACAGAATCGGAATCTAGGGAAGGGCTTCGTAAAGTGCCTACAATGTTATTTTTATAAAATGAACCCAGTAGTTTTGGAGCCATTTAGGCGATAAAAACAATTAAGAAACTGTTTTCTTCTTTTTGGGTTTTGTTTTGGATAACAACTACTCTAGAGAAATCACATGGTTTTGAGAGGTTTTAGGTAGGTAAATAAATAGAAATGGCTAGCAGAAGAGGCTGCCCGTTTGTCTTTATACTAAAGACAGAAAGGTGTTTCGCTCCTCAGCGCGGATTCCTGAAACTCCCCCGTACAAATCAGTCGTCATCTCCTGTCTCTGCAACACCATTAGGGTTTCAGAAGTCGTCAGCATCCAGGACCCAAGGAGGGTGAAAAGCAGGAGGGCAGAAAGCACCTATGGGGGAAAGGAGAAACACGAGTTGAGAGATCTGGGAGGTGGGGGACTGTCATAAGGAACTGTACCGCTGAGCCTGTTGTTTAAAATATTTAATGATCCCTTTGACACTAACACAGTCTCAGTCTTCTGTGAAGTGAACGTTCTTCCCTTCTCGTTGCGGCTTCAGTGGCACAGCTCTGGTTTGACTGACAGTGTTTTCTTTGCAGGGAATTTAAATGGCTTTCCTTGGGGTTTACCTAACAGACTTCAGTGAACAATGAAACTGCGTGTGTGTTTCCTTGTGCTTTCTCTCTTCTTTCCTGGGTGCATTCAGAGAATGATGCCTTTTCATTTAAGTACTTTTATTTCCATCAAACACTAGACAGTCCTTTTGGATAGGAAACGTTTTCCATAAGGTCTACTGATGCCAAAGTTTCCTCTCCTTTTTTATAAACATGCCTTGTCCCCGTTCCAAAATGTGTTGATAACTGAAGACCTTTTCTGTCCAATGCTGTGAGTCACTGAGACTCGCCAAGAGCAATGTTTGACACAGCCTAAAGGGACTTCACTTAAAAGTGGCCCTTCCTTCTTCCATTCCAGACACTCATTTTAAGGAATGGAAAAATGGAAACATTCAAGAATCATATTCATTTCCTACTACAAAGTGCATTTTTTATGAAAATAAATATTGAAAACCTCTGAAGGCCAAACTAACAGCAGTAAAGATTCTTTATTACCCTATTACCCGGAAAAAAACATGTATGGTTGTTTCATATGCCCGGATACAGGTGTGACTCGCAGTGGAGGGAACAATGAATGAGACACATCTCTTTCTTTCAGTGACCTAGAGTGAGGGCGCAGGGTTGGGTGGAGAGTGCTGAGGGAATGGGCAGCTACAGCACAGTGTGGGCTGTGCTGTTCTGCGTGAGCACATGGTGGGTGGGGGGGCATGTAACTTGAGGTCACATGAGGCTTCCTGGAAGGTGGCCTTTGAAGCTGATGCTGATGGATACATGGGGATTATTCAGGCAGAGGGGGTGGAGGGAGAGGAAAGACTTTCCAGGCAAAGGGAATAGGATGCACAAAGCTCTACAGGTGAGGAGACGGTGTGAAACAATCAGTGTGGCCGAAGCATGGAGTCTCAGCGGTGAGGGCTGAGGGTTGAGACAGGAGAGGTGAGTGGGGATCAGATCCCAAAGTTTGGAGATGATCATTGTGTTGTTTTTTCTTCCAGTATGTTATGCATCACAGTCCTTCCCTAGTTATAACCATAGATCAAACATTTATTCACTTCCAGAGATTTCTAGGCATTGATTATGTGCCAGAAACTTGAACTCGGATTGAGTCACTTTTGTATCTGTGTAGTGAGCCAGTGTGGTGGGAACCCAGGGAGCAAGTGGAGAGGGAGGGCAAGTGTTAAAACCCTGGCCCCTGTGACATGATAGCATCACTGTTCTGTCCATGTGATGGACACAGCCCTTTTAACAATCATTTTTAGCATCCATATAAGAATCTGAGAGATGGAAGGACCATAATTAACTGGATAGGGCCTGGTTTTCTGGCTGCATATGTAAGTTGTTAAACTATTTAGGTAGCAAGGAACAAACGCCCAAATAATGCATGAAGCTGAGAAATTGTCAAGAAACACACGAGGGAGGCAGGAATCTCATGGGAACCAGGAATGTTCATTTTCAGGATCTGGGACATTTATAGTTGGCTTATTATTCATTTAGTATCAGGGATTTGCGATCCTGAGTGTCTCGTGGCTCTGCTACTCTCCCTGCATCTCTAACTTCCACCAACCAGTTGACTAATTCTCCCAATATTTCTTCACTGAAGAGTGGGGAATCTGAGGGGCCGAGCTACTCACCACGACTTTGACACAGAACTTCCTTTCCGGGCTACCTCCTACCCGCCTCCTCTCCCTCCTCTTGAGGTCGTCTCACTGGCCATCTGTGTTTAACAGCCCAAGACCGTCCTCTCGGTAGGGGTGCAGGAGGTGCATCACGTTCATAGAACAGGGCAGGGAGAACCACAGTCACCATGGCTAATATTTCCAGGGTCAGTCATTTCGATTTTTTCCTCAAGGGTAGATATCGCTGTGTTGCACCTCACTGTGCACATTCCTGGCGTGGTCTGGCTAGTGCAGCCTTGCAGGACCACCACTGCCTTCGGTCTGGAAAACGTATATTTATCAGACAGTCTTGTTTGCAATATGTTGGTTGGCATTTATTTTATTCTCACCCAAGGACATTTTTTTTTTCATTCTTTTAGAGACTGAGGAAGGGAGATAGAGAAAGAGAGAGAAACATCAGTGTGAAAGAGAAATATCAATTGGTTGCCTTCTCGTACGTGCCCTGACCAGGGATCCAACCTGCAGCCCAGGTCTGTGCCCTGACCAGGAATCGAACCTGTGACCCTTCAGTCTATGGATGATGCTCCACCTGACTGAGCCACACTGGCCAGGGTGATTAGCACTTTTTAAGAGGACATTTTTCTACTTAACAGTCCTTCCAATATTCACAATTTATAGAAACCTTGGTCTAAATTCCCTCCCTCCCTCCCTTTCAGTCAAAAGGTATTTATTCAGAACCTCCTATATGCCAGGACCTATTGTAGACACTTAGAATAACACACCAAAGATCCCTAGTCTAATTGACTTAACTTATTTGGGGTGAAGGAATGGCAAATAATATGTAAGACAATAATAACATAATTTCTGATAGCTGCTTCTATGAAGAAAATGAAATAAAATGTGATAGTGATTGGAAGTCAAGAAAATGTCTCAGCTGAGACCTGACAGCTGAGACCTGGAAAACAAGATGGAGCCATTAGGGCAGAAGTCTCAGGAAGAATGTTCCAGGCAGAGAGAAG
>PVKM010032769.1:0-16260 GCA_004027735.1 Carollia perspicillata
TGTCTACACAAAGAGAGATGCCTTCTTGACTTTCCAGTGATACATTAAGACCTAAGCATAACCTCTAAATTTGATGAAGGTTATCAAAGGCTACCCCTTTGAAGTTTACCCCTACCAAAAACCTATTTATTTTTGGTACAAGAAGATAGAGCATTAGGAAGCTATGTTTAATTTCGACTAGAGAGGTATTAACCTCTAATAGTTAAATCTATAATTCTGGGTTCAATATATTCTTGCCTTGTCATATTTAAAATAATGTTCTAATGATGTCATTCATATCAATGGAAATAAAAAAGATTGTGGTGTAAGGACCTATAGTCAGGGATTTTTATCTAATATTTGAAATAAAATTCAGTCAAAATGATTATTAAGGATTTTGATTTTTGATTTTATAAGAAATATAAACTAGATGTGTATCTAGGTTTGCATCTCTGGTGGACCCACACACAATACGACGACAAATGAAGAACTCTGGTGCAGATCACGCACCACATGGTTTAATAATGGTGCAGAGAAGTTGAGGCGGCTGGTGAAGAAGTACGTAAGGATGTCTGTGGGCTAGATTCCGGAGGATTTGCTATAATGAGTGTGCAGGCTCTCCATAACCTCCCAACAACCTCTAATTCTGTTGGACTCGAACGCAGAGTGTGGAGGCAAAATAGCTCAGTGGGAACCAAAAGAATCTGAACTCTTAGGTCTGTTTTATTCACCTTCCTCCCTCCATTTGTTGAACGAATTGGAGTAGAAGCAGAAGGGTATGGGACTCCACGGGCACAGTGACGCGGGAGTGGGAGCGCTCCGGATTGGGCCCGTGTTGGCTTCCTGAACTTCTCTCTCTGTGTGGCCCGGGCAGCTGAAAGTTGCCTTTGGGTTTATGACCGAGGTCAGAGGTTCTCGTTTGCTCTTCACATGAGCAACTGTGCAGAGAGGGGAGTTTAAGACTCAGAGAGTTACTGATAGATGGGACATTGTCTTAGCATCAAACACCAAATCGAAGTTTTTGTCATTAAGCAAGGGAAATCAGGTGGCTGATAGTGGAAACGAAATGAGGGTTACTGCCGATATTGGCAGTTGGGAAGTTACTTCTTGAGACACTTTTTAAAAAGTACATTCAACAAGCAAGTGACAGCACATTCTCTAAAATAGACTAACAGTTGAAATATAAAAATGTTAAATGGCTGAGCATGAAATTTAAATGATGAAGAAGAAAGATGTGCCCAAGGCACTTGTCCTGACGCAGGGAGAGAAGATTGTTGCAGGCCACTGAACCAGAACAGAAGTTTACAGAAGGTTATCAAGAGAAATAAAAAGAAAAGGCACTTTTTCATCATGACCCAAAAGACCACCAAGGGCATATCTAATTTTAAAATACTCATGTGTAACTATTCTGAATATCTCTGATGTATTCTGGAAATTAAAATCAAGAAAAAATAAAAGGAAGGCACAACATATTCATGCAAACATATTTTTGTAGCTCTTTAAAAGTAGTATTGAAAAAAATTCTTTTTCTCTCTACTCTTGGGTTTCGCACAGCAGGTTCTTGGTAGGTGCGTGTGATACCGAGTTGAATCCAATCATTGAACACCAAAGCGTGTTCTGTGTCTGTGTTTTCATCTGTGCTCTATGAAGCAGTGGGTGTGTGTGACGGGGCTGCAGAGGGACAGTTGCAAGGTTAGACAGAGACCAGCTGCCAGGCCCCAGCAGTGTGAGGCACTGGGTTAAAATACTGACTGCCCTGAGCCCTGGCTTACTCATCTATAAAACAGGGGTCCTGCTAACACGCGGGCATTCAGGCGGCTGTGAGGGTCCATTGAGGTAACACACCTGAGGCACTCACTCCGCAAGTGTTAGCTCGGATGATGCTCTAATCCGACGTGTTGTAGTTTGAACTGATGGTGGGTTAAATGAGTCTCTGAATCACCCATCGAATCGGCACCAGGAGGCCTGTACTCTTAAGTTTATGCTCTTTTCAGAAAGAAAAAAATAGGAATATAATAAAGGAATACTTTAATGACGGCATCTTTTAAATGGTCTTTCAGAATATATGAAATATTGCTCTATATTTACTGATTTGGGGTCATGTAATTACAGGCACACATAATTGTTCATGTCTAATTTTAAAGGTGTATCTAGCTGACCACTTTTATTGTTATAGGCCATTAAAACATGCCTGTCTAATTATCCTAAGAATAGTGGCTTCACTGAATTGGATAAATGTTAATTTCAAAGACCCAAGAGAAAGCCATAGTAGGAAGGCCTGTACGTTAGCGTTTCACACAGAACCCAGACTTTCGTGGTGTTTAAAAAAGCAGTGTGTCAGTTTGGGGGAAGGCTCCACCAAAGAAAACCGTCAGCAACTTCCAAAAAGCTAGCATCAGAAAATACCTATGAAAATATACAAGTTTGTCAAATTCCATAAAAACAGATCTCCTGGCATGCTACTAAAAATCGAAGCCTCCTGAATGCTTCTAAGGAAGATTGGTTCTGTGGACACATGGTGTGGAAGGAGAGGACGAAGGACGTTGTGTAGGTTCAAGTGGAGGCGACAGGAAATTAAGCTTTGCTGGGGTCTCTTTAGTGACGATATGTGAATCTTTTGCCTGAAATTGTGCATAGTTCTGAGGTTTTTCAACCTATTTGTTTTTGTATTAATGGATGCCTGTGCTTTGGAAATCTAATCGATGTCTACCCATGTTCTTCTTTCTCATTTAGCTTAATCTTACACAATATACAAATTCACCATCAAGGAATTGCTACATTATGTAAAGTTGGGGGGAGGGCATGGTGTTTTCTGAAAATATGCGGTGCTCTCTTCTTGTTTTTCTATCAGCCACCGATGACCTAAGTAGATTTTGTATAAGATCATATACAGCCCCCTTTGGCCCTGGACAAGAGATACGCACTCTTCCTGTTTTCTGTGCCGGCACTAGTGACACTTTCACACTTCTTACTGCTCTGTCCCGAAACCTCTGAGCCTCCTGCTTTCTCCCCTTCGGAAGCCCTTGCGATCCCCCCTGTGCAGTGGGAGCTAACACCTTGACCCAGTCCTTCCAACACCATTGCCTCCTTCAGGGAGCTCTGCTGCACCCGCCCAGCTGGCCCTCTCCTTTACATTTCCTTAATGCTTCAATCACCGAACTTGCCACATTTTGTTACAGTTATTGCCAATAATAGGCGCTTAGGGCAGCGGTTCTCAAAATTTGCCATATATTGGAATCATAAATACTTAATTAAAAACCAACTAAATCAGAATCTCTGGGGAGGGGAGACCCAGGCAAGATATTTTTTAAAGCAACACTTCTCAAATTTTAATGTGCACACATTAAATGCATACACTTAAATGCATTTATGTATGCATTAAGTGCATACATACATTTAACGTGCATACACCTGGGGGTCGTGTTGAGATGCAGCTTCTCAGGTGGGGCCTGGGGTTTTGCATGTCTTATAAGCTCCTGGGCAACACGGAGGCTGCGTATTCTAAATCAGCCAAAGGTTGCCCTGCAATCTTCATGTATTTTGGAAAATAACTATTGTTATTTGATTCTGTATATCTTAAGCTCACAGCCTCTTACCCAATACAGGACCACTTCTTCCTACGCTGGTACCCCTACCTGCCACCAGCATTTTCGGTGAGTCAAGGCACTGAAATGTTCTCCTGCATCAGAGTTTGGGGTTGTCAGTATTTCAGCTATTCACAGTAAGTGCGCCGCTCCCTAGCCCCCAAAGGCCCCTGTTTCTGTGTTAATCCGACCGGACAAGGGCGCAGTGCGAGGCTGAGGAGTATTAGGACAGAAAGAGGAGGAGCGTCTCACTGCCGTTGCTTGTGCTTCGAGTTTGAAGTATGACCTTGTCCATTCGCTTTATTGTCACCCAGAGTCTGTCCTCCACTGCTTCTTGGATGCTCATGAGACTCAACCTTTTTTCTCTTTGGACACTCGGCAGCCCTGTGCTCCCCCTCCGATTCTCACACTTTCCTCACTCCGCCACCGTCCCCGTCCCCGTCATCGCTACTGACTGAGCCCAGACTAATCGGAACCCAGGAACACAAATACAAATATAAACAGATGCTTACAATGTGAAAGCTTTTTTCCTTCTACTTTGTTTTTTGCTCAACTGCATTACTTTTCCTCAGTTAACGCTTCTATCTGTTACATGTGCAGATCAGTCTTCTCAGTGTCAAGCCTCAAGAGGAGGCTCTAAGTAACTATTACTCAGTAAGGCTAAGGTTCGATTAGCCTTTGTAACCTTTGTAGGGCAATCTGACTGTAGTCTACTGGTCCCCAGGGTGTTCCCTGAGGTACCATGCTGGGAGGCAGCATGGAACCCACTGTGGCACCAGGAAACAGTTTGAAATTTCCAAGGAAATCATGCAACACTTGAGCTCTTGTCCACACCTTGTGAACTACACCTTAGGTAGTTCACAGTTTCAGCAGTAGGTGGTGCTACATTCCCGTCGATGATGTTACCTATGGCTAATGCTGGGCTCCCCACCCAGCACCTGTGGTAGAAGGCAGGTCAGGGCAAAAATCAATTTGGGAAAAAAAATGGGGGGCTGTCCAGTCTTAGAGGTGCTGCAGTGCCCAGTGGGCTCTCACCTCCCATTAGTAAGTAACTATGGTTATTTAAGAATGAAGTATTTTTTTCCTCTTAACTGATATATATTTTTGTCAACAGTAATTTATTTTTTAGGACATAAATACTTATTAAATTGTCTGGACCTAACTATTTCTTTTGACCTAAGGAAACTGTGAAAAAAATTGTTGAGACATTAAGGGCATGGTGAACGGAGAAAGTTTTGGAACGTCTGCTATAGCCTGCTCTTGAAAAACATTTTGTTTTCAAAAGTTTCCTAACACTCTAGATCTGGGTAATCTCATCAGGTATCTATCTGTCTTATTCCAAATCTGTTAAAAGTGGACCAATTTGTTGCCACTTGAGGGACCCAAACCTTCCTTTTTTCTTTTAAAAATTGTATTTATTTTTTGTCCATTTTAAATTGTGGTACAAAACATATTCTAGTCTAATCCTTTTGTCTATTGGTAAAACATAATTCTGGGGACAGATTGGGAAAATGCCCCATCAATAGTGTGAGAATACCGCTTGCACACCCCTGATGTTGCAAAGCTGGCAACTATGACAACTTCAATGGTTGTTCTTGACTTTTTCTCCGGCTACACCCTGTCAGGTGTACAACTTCAGGGAGGTGGGGGAGGGCAGATGAAGGGCGCGATAGGGAAATTTATCTTGTTGCCATTAAAACATCTAAATCCAGCTAATCGATGGAAGCTGCGATCGTGAAGGGGTTTTTGCCTTTCTCCCCTACATTTTCCACCCACTGACAGTTCTCTCATTTAACTTTTGCAATGATGTAAAAATCAGCATTCCACTTCAATGCATTACTCATGTACACAGTGGATTTTTTACCGAGAATAGCAACTTCTTTAACGCACCTACTATGTGCCAGCCACAGTTAAACTACACGGCAACTCCATGACGCACACATGGCTTCGTGCGTTTTCTAGATGAAAAACCTGCAGCCTGGAAAAGTTAATAACTGGCCCTGGGCCACACAACTGGTGCTTGGCAGCACCGAGACGCAGCCTCAGATCCGCCTGGGTCCACAGCGCGCAAGCTTTCCCCTGGGCAGTGGTCCCTCTCACGATTAAAATCACAAAGCCGATTCCCACGAGGTTTGACTCACTGCTGCTTCTACCGTCCTGACATACCCTGCCTTTCTTAAAAAAATGCGTGATATCTTTGATGTAAAATGGCATCATAATTTTGGAAGTAAGAGCAGAAAAGAAAAAGAGGGGTGTCGATTATTTAGGCAAAGCACTTGAAAAAACTGCTGTGACAGTAATATTATTTGTATTCCAGAAAGTGCTTTAAAGATGATAAGATTCTTATCATTTGTTTTTACAACCATTACCCTATTAATGGAGGGCTATTCAAATTTCACGAAGGACGCAGAGAAACGCTCATGGGCTTCCTGCAGCAGTCCCGGCAAACACAGGGAGGGGCCCTGGGCCGTCTGCCGCTGTTCACCTCTCCACGGAACACTTTCTCTCTGACTTTATTCCGTATCAATAATTCACGTCATTGGAACAATGCCTGATTGCCTCAGTCCAACCACGGATGGCTTTCCTTCATTTATAGTGGTAAATACTTAACGAGACTATTTGCACACGGTTATTCAGGGGGTATTGGATAACAGATTGAAGTGTGACCGTACAGCCCTTGGAATCTGAAAAATGTATGCAATTTGCATACCCTTCCATTGATGTTTAAAATCAGAGCTGTAATCATAAACAAAGGCACTAATCATCTCTATTGTGTTCATTCCCAGTTTGTTTATGTCAAGGATGTGGGACAATCATTTTGCTTATCTATACCATATTATGAAACACAGAACCTGCAAAGTTCAAACCTGTATCCCTGTTTTTATTTTTACAGCTTTATGGTATGCAGATATTCTGCAACAAGACTGGAGCTGATGATAAAATGCCAGCGAAGCTCCCGATGACAGTATAACCGAGCTGTTTCCCTGACTCAGCTCCAGTAATCGCTGAGGGCAATCATAAGCGAGGCTTCCTCATACTACTTTCTGGAGTCAATAAAATGGTCAGATGATATTTGGAAATAGCACCTCTCCATAACCATTTGTCTCTTTTGTGAACCTTGCCACCGTTAAATCACAAGCTTTTGAAATGCCTGGCTCTTGCCAATTACGTGGGATAAGACAAAACAGCAGCAGCGGTGCGCCGACCAGTCTCAGGCAGTGGGGGGTTCTGAGGACAAAGGGCTCCACTCGCTGCGGAACGGCTGGCACTGCCGGTGTCAGAGTTAAGGAGGAGTTAACTTGAACCTGGCCGAAGAACTAAAAAGCTCAGAGTGTTTGCTTTCGGAATGAGAAAAAGGAACCTTCTTTTTCTTAGAGCTTCATCGCTCTATTCCTGTTTTTAATACGTCTTACTTCATAGAATAAGCTGGACCATATTTTTCAAGCTAAAGTAAAAATTAAAGGATTTATGAGAACCCTGTGTGGATGGTTGGGGGCATTTCCCTTTCAGCTGGAGCCCGTCTCTTTCTTTGCTACAGGGCTAATATTTTCTCAGCTTCTTGAGACAGTCTTCTGCCTGAAACTACTCAAGTGGGGGAAAAAAAGTCTTACCAGATAAGCAACAATTCTCACTGTACTGGGGAACAGTTCACACTGTCTATTTATTAGAAGTAACTTCTCCAGGCTTTTAGAACCAGAATGTCAAAGCACCCAGTGGAGTCCTACCTTGCCCACGTACTGATAACCGGGTCCCGTATATTCCTCCAGGAGAAAGAACTGATTCCACATCCAGCTCCTTTTCGAACGGTTCAGCTCATGTTTGCTGTTTCCAGGGTGTTCCAGGGCCCTTCTCTTTGCCGGGAAACCACTAGTCCTCTTAGAGAATGGAGTTGAGAAAGTTGGGTCGGGCTGAGCAACCCAAAAGAGTAGTAAGAAGTACGGGTAAGTTCTCATTCTGATGGCACGGTCCGGGCTGCCGGCAGCGGGGACTTCTCTCCTTGAAGTGTCTTCTCTTCACTGCACCGTCTTCAGCCGCATCCCTCCTTTCTTCCTTAATGCTCTTTGCTTGGCTCTCAGAGGGTATCTGGAAAGAATAATAACATATCAAGCATTTTTAGAGATGCTTAAAATTCAGCGTTAGAGCAAATAAGCTCTGGCAAAAGAGGACAGAAATTTGAATAGCAAAACAACAAAAATAAGTTGGCTATCAATTTTAAAATGAGGAAAACAATCTTTTTAGAGATGCTCAATGGAAGGCATGGGCTGGCTAAGAAGCTGCTGTTTCCCTTCCTCCTTCTCTAGCACTTAAAAAGCCCATTTTAAGGAGTAGCATTGTTGCAGGTCAACATGCCACAGTGGATTATTTCACTCCTCTTTTACCTCTGGGTACGTGGGCTGAGAGCTGGTGAGAAGAAATGAGTGTGTGTTTCTGATTCTATTTGCATATTTATCCTTATGAACAAGTCTAAGGCAAAGCTTTTCAAAGATAGTTTCAATTCAGCTGAGAGTGGATACTATTGAAATTTCGCTAGAATGTATTGAGTGCCTGTGACGTGTCGACATAAGTCAAGGCAGAGCCTGGCTTGCAGATTCTCGGTTTCGGAGATGAGCTGACAGAGCAGTCTGGGTTGAATAAGGTTGGAAAGACCCCACGCCTTCCCTTCAGAAGGCGTGTTAGCATGTGGAAGTCTCTAAAGTAGAACTCGATCACGGCGATGACAAGCGTGTACTGAATCCGGTGTTTCCCGAACTTAACCAGGAAACTTGTTTTCCTCATAAGACCTAATGAACACCACAGGATAGACTAATGTGTCAGTAAAGAATTTGAATTTAATAAAATATGAGAATCGAATGAGTTTTTTTCCCCCCAAACCTTTAGGAAACCCTAGGCTTTTATGTCTGAATTTTACTTGTATCATAAGGAACCAAGCATATACATTAAAATTAGTCAAACAATGTCTATGTAATTTTCATAGGCACATCAAACATATCTTAATATTACAGTGCGGGATTTCAGAAAGGCAGCTGTTATACTTGCGGGTAATAATTTTCCAGGACACATGCTATTTTTTAAGAATACAACCTGGTATTTAAAAAAATCCTTGGGCCACAGTGTTCGGAAAAGATGTCACAAATTGGTTCACTATCTTACATAATGAAAGTAGTACCTGCCTATATCTTCATCCTAAACTTTTCCACAGGTCTTGAAAAAAATCTAACAAATTAGTCTTTTACCTCACTATTTGATATAGGAATGATATTTTCTTAAATAATACTAACAAAAAATTAAGTGCTTTGTAATATAGAACATAATAGTAGTGAAACCGATACATTCTTCCTAAATAAATGCAGACAAATAAACATGTTTTAGGTAATCTGATCAGTCATTTCTTTGTTTGTCAGAAAAGATTTGTTCACTTGTCTCCTCTTACTGTACCAGGTAAATGTATATGTGACCAGTTATTTTTTTTTTCCTCAGCAAAGAGTAATTACAGCCTTCTAACAGAAGAAACTTTCTGTTGGAATATAAGTGAAATATTTCACGGTGTTCAGCATTTTGAACATTCCATTATTATGCATCTTCTTGACAGTTGGCTGGGAAGCTGAAGACTCCACAGGTGAGTAAATTAGTACTGTGACAATTAGTCATGCTGGAAAAGTGCCTGGGACCGTAGACTTGTCATTATGTGGCCTTGGTACAGGTGTGGAGTGACTGATGCTCAATTAGGTAAGGACGCCTCTTCTCTCTTCTCACGGCTGTATATAAAGGGGACCGAGAGAGCATATGGAGAAAGGCCCTCCAAAGACACCCATGCGTGTTTAGTGGTAGAGATTACACTGAGGGCGAGTCAGTGGAAATTCCATTTTTCTTAATTTCCCTCATCCTCCATTATGTGCATGGACAAATCCCGCGGTGAAGAATGGCCCGTCTGCTGCAGCCCTCCAAGCGCCCCACGGTGCTGGCAGGGAAGAGGGATGCAGAACACGAGGTGTCAGCTGCTTGAAAGGCAAACTCCTAAAGGCCATTTTAAAGAGAGGTCTATCCCTGTGGGCGTTGTGTGCAAACTCTACAAGCTGTTGCCACTTGAATATTAAATATTAGTTCTTTTTAAAATCACAGATACCAAAATGTCAAGTATTTCATAACATTTTTTGCTTAGTTGGAATGAGCTTTTAAAGTGGTACAGATTTGAGCAGTGCTTCTAATTCTAAGTATGTTAGAACAGAAGTTTTTCCATACCTACCTCTTTTTGCATCAACTTGGCAGGGTATGTCCATGTTAAAAAACTCCATATTCAAAGTGACTACTATTAGCATAGTCCACTCATATTTGGTGTTAGCTTTCGAGAGGGATATATTTTTCTGTGAAATTCTATGGTTAAAAAAATACCCAACAAACTTTGAACTGTTGAACATACAACTTTGCAATTCTCATTTAATGGGAAGTGCAATGGGAAGGATTGCACGTTGGTTGAGATGATCAGGGTTGGGGCTGGGCTGCCTGGGTTTAAATCCTCGCTCTGCCCATTAGCTTCTGTGAACTTGGGAAAACTGCTTAATCTCACAGCACCTTACTTCCTTCTGTAAGTGGGGATAATTAAATATAATAACTAGCTCATAGGGTTTTATAAGGAGTACATGAGTCATTGTAGGCAAAGCACTTAGTAAGGTATTAATAAGTATTAGCTATTATCATTACTATTGCTATTGTTACTATTATGTGCACTGCATGTGCAGAATACATTTGTGTCATAATGCAAAAAGTTGGAAAAGACAGCGTCGTTCCCTCATAGGCTTAAATAGTTGTGTTTTTTTTTTCAAGAAGTGTTTCCAAGCAAGTCAAATTCTTTTGCGACAGCATGGATGGACTTGGAGAACAGCATGCTAAGTGAAATAAGCCAGTCAGAGAAAGACAAATATCATGTGATTTCGCTCACATGTGGAATCTAATGGACACACTGAACTAACAAGCACAATAAAGACAGACTCATAGACTGAGAGCAGGCTGACAGCTCTGGGGGTGGATAGAGAACGGAGGGACTGAGCAAAAAAGAAAAAGGACTCATGGACACGGACAACAGTGTGGTGACTGTGGGGGTGGGGCAGAGGGTAGGTGGAGGTGCAAGAGAGTAATGAGGGGGATAAATGGTAACGGAAAAAAAAAACAAATTAAAAAACCCCTAAGGAATGGAAGCACTTTAAAAAGTAGAATTAGTCCGTTTGCTCATGTTTTCCCTTGCGGACTGCAGTTGAGGATTTCACAGGAGTAGTGCAGAAACAGAGAACGCAGAAGCTCTATGCCCACTGCCTGCACGAAGAGGAACGCGGGCAAAACGGGAAGTTCAGTGGGGGATGGACTCGTTTATAGCCTCCATGTGGTTTTTCTCCCCCTTTCCCTTTTGCTACGTTAAGGTGTTAAAAACCATCTTTATTTAAACCTGGCTCCAACAGTGTAATCTTGTCCTCGTAAAATGATACTGGACTAACATGTTGTAAGTAATAACCCGACATTATTCTACTGTTATATCGGGTAAGAATTTGAAATCATTAAAATAAATAATATACACATTATAGGTTTTACTTCCTCTAAAAACACAGAATAAAAACCGAAAAAAGCACACTGCAAGCAAGATCTTAGATGAAAAGAAAACCAAGATGCTCCAGGCGCCAAATGGCCATACGTTCAAAGTAAAGAAGAGAACTTTGAGAAATACAGGAAAGCCGTTGGCTTTTCGGCAGTCAAAGTACAGTAGAACATTGTGGCAAGTCGCAATCAGATGGGCTAGCTCACGTTAAAGATGTCAAGAAGTTGACCAAAAGGACAAGGAGGCGGATTTAGACACCTAATTCTAAAATTGCAGGCATGGTCATTCGGTGGGAAAGAATCAAAAGTTTAGGTAGTGGAGGGAGAAAGAATGTAAAACAAAGTAGATATTGTACCTTCTCGCCCCCATCCCCTCATGGTATTACAGACCAAATGAGTTAGAAATATCAAAAACTCTATAAAAATAACTAAAACTCAAACTGCCTAATGACAGCCTAATGACAGTTTAGCATCAGGCAAAAAGATTACTGACTAGACCATATCCCTACTTTTTATTTTCATTTTGCTGGAAGCTGGGTTTTTTAAAAAATTACTTTGGATTTCTTATAGGCTATTGTTTGTATTTTCTAGAATTTGATATGCAAAGGTGGTTGATCCAGAAAAGTAGTTTAACTCTTTGCAGAAGCCTTTTTTTAGTGATGTGTAGAAAGTACTAGGATACTTATGGGTGGCAGGCAAGGCCCCCCTAGCATTGATAATTGCACACTTCCAGAAGTCATTTACCCGGCAGTCAAGGGGTTTACAGAATTCAAACTTTGCAAGAGAATACAGTCAGGGTTTTCAAGATGGTAGCAGAGTAAGTAGGTGGACCTTGTGTTCCCCTCCCCCCAGAACCAAATTGGAAACTCACCTAACTGGGGAAAAATTACCCCGAATGACCCACTGAAGAGTGGCTGCATTGGAGATTTATACCCAAGGAGCTGTACGGGAAGCCAGGTGGAGAACGGCTGGGAGGGTGGAGAGGTGAAAGGGGCTGGCTCTGCTCCCACAGACACCATTTCAGCTGTGGGAAGCTCCCCGAGAGGCAAGGGACCAAAACCCTGGCACAGGCTGCCCAGGCCCGAGCCCCAGAGCCTGGAGGAGATGCCCACACACCACTGGAAAAAAGCGGGGTGTTTTGGTCCAGCAGGGAGAGGAGGAGTCCACTGGCAGCACAGGCACCCTCTTAAAGGGGTAATGCGAGAACTGCATTTTTAGCCACGTTCCCAGCTCTGGTGGAGGGCGATGAGCCCTGGAGTCTCCTGAGGAGCAAGGAGCGTCTGGGGCTTGCGGCTTTGGGGAGGGTAGTGTGGGGACGGGGAGGGGGGAAGTAGTAATAGGGGCCAGGGGTGGGTCCTGGTGCACAGTCACTCTCACATACCAGCAGGAAACAACTGTTCTGGGCAGAGCGATCCCCTCCCCGGGGTGTCAGCATGGGGCCGACAGCCACCTCACCCACCGGAGAAGCCAGTCTTACTTGCCAGGGCAGCATAACAGTCTGGGCATACTCACAGGGTGTGGGCATGGGGTGGGGGCGGTTAGTGACTGGCTGTGGGGAGGCGTTATTCTCTCCGCTTTCCCATGAACCTGACTGGCGCTTTTACCCCATGGGAGATCGATAGAAACACCCACTTCTACCAGACCGACATGGGGGCTCTGGAGGGCCCATCTGGAGGGCTGAAATCGGGGCAAAATCCAGGACAGATTCAGTGGCTCTGAGGCGGGGACACACTCAGCACCTCCTCTGAAGACTGAATGGCACCTCCCCTTCACCAGAGGTCCATTAGCTCCATTCTTTCCAACCTGCCAGAGCCTCTCCCAGTGACTGAGCCCAGCAGGCAGTTGGTGGGTGGGTGGAGGCTGACCACAGTCCCAGGCGCCTTGGGAGGTTTGCTGGTGCATGCACTGGGCCTGGTGCCGGTAAAAGCAAGACTTGGAGAGCAGCTTGGTCCTTTGCAGGTGCAGCCAGGCTCAGCAGAAGCAGCTACAAAGTGTGGATAGCTTGTAGCTTGGAGCAGGTTGCTGAGGGCAAGGCACAAGCAGCGCGTCTGACGTTAGCCTGAGCCGGAGTCCTAACTAGGGGCTCAGTACCAACACGCCAAGAGGTCAGCACCAGGCAACAACAGAGCAGGGTCTCGCACACTGCAAAGACTCTATATCCAAAGGGAGATCGCAGAAGGCACCAAACTCTGCAGAAGAAAATTCCATTCTTCTGTTTTTCATTTTTTGTGCTTTAAAATTTTTTTGCTTCTTGCTTTTCTATATATTTTATTTTCTTCTTTTCTGTTTTCTTTTCCTATGCCTTTTAATTTCATTTTTCTTTTTTGTTTTCTTTCTGCTTTGTTATTTTTCAATTTTAATTTTCTATTTTATTTTAATATATTTATTTATGATATTATATATATATACTATTATTTCTTATTATGTATATTTTTCTTTCTTTTTTCCTCTTTCTTTTCTCTGTTCTGGATCAGCACCAACACAGCAGCTTGCATGCAGTGATCTCACAACCAGGCAGCATGAGGGTTGGTCCCATGCATGAATGGGCCAACAGCAATGAAGACTCAATCACAACAGGAGGGTCCACAAAACCCAAACAAGGGTTATTCCTAGAGCACCAGTTCAGGAGGTCGAGGAGACTGTGCCACTGGGTTCCACAGGACACTGACTACTCTCTATGAAGACTGGGAGTCCTAGACATATCTAATACATAGAAACAAGCACAAAGAGTCAGCCAAAATGAGGAGATAAAGAAACAGGCCTGAAATGAAAAAACGGAAGGACACTCTGGAGAAAGAGTTACACAAAATAGAGGCAAGCAGTTTATCAGATATTGAGTTGAAAGTAATGGTAATAAGGATGCTCAAGGAACTTAGTAAGAACTATTGTACAATAGCATGAAAAGAACATAGAAATGAAAAAGGACCAGTTAGAAGTAAAAAACAGCATACCTGACATTAAGAATACACTGAAAGGAATAAAATGCAGCTGAATGCAGCAGAGGATCGTATCAGCAATTTGGAAGACACGATAGGAAAAAAACACCCGATCAGAGGGGCAAAAAGCAAAAGAATGAGGATAGTTTAAGGGGACTTTGGGACGACATGAACTGTAACAACATCTGCATCATAGGGGTACTAGAAGGAGAAGAATGTGAGTAATTGACAGAGAACCTATTTGAAGAAACAATGGCAGAAAAATTTCTAAACCTGGTGAAGGGAAAAGTCATAGATGTTCAGGAAGCACAGAGAGTCTCAACCAAGACAAACCCAGAGGGAACCACATCAAGGCACATCATAATTAAATATCAAAGTTTAAAGACAAAGAGAGAACCTTAAAGCCAGCAAGCAAGATACAGTTAGTTACCTACGAGGGAATTCCCATAAGACTGTCAGCTGACTTCTTAAGAGAAAAACTTCGGGCCAGAAGGTATTGGCATGACATATTCAAAGTAATGAAAAGGAAGGACATGCAACCATGATTACTCTATCTAGCAATGCTGTCATTTAAAACTGAAAATGAAATAAAGAGCCTTCCAGAACACCCCCAAAACAAACTCACAAACAAAAACAAACAAACAAAAAAACCGAAAAGAGTTCATTATCAACAAATTCACCAAACCAGTATTGTAAAAAATGTTAAAGGGTCTGCTTTGAGAAAGGATGAGGATGAGGAGGAGGAGGAGGAGGAGGAGGAGAAGAAGAAGAAGAAGAAGAAGAAGAAGAAGAAGAAGAAGAAGAAGAAGAAGAAGAAGAAAGACAGGAACATAGGCATAAAGAAAAATGGCAATAAATAAGTACCTATCAATAATAACCTTAAATGTAAATGGATTAAATGTTCCAATCAAAAGACTTAGGGTAGCTGAATGGGTAAGAAAACATGACTCATTTACAATATAAGCTGTCTGCAAAAGACCCACCTGAGAACAAAGATTCACACAGGCTGAAAGCAAAGGAATGAAAAAAAAATCTATGCAAATGGAAATGGAAAAAGAGCCGGGTTAGCAATACTTATAACTGACAAAATAGACTTCAAAACAAAGGCTATAATAAGAGAGAAGGTTACTACATAACAATAAAAGGATTGATCCAACAAGAGGATATAACCCTTGTAAACATATATGGACCCAATATATGAACACATAAATATTTACATATAAAGAAAATCCTGATGGACATTAAGGGAGAGATAGATAGCAATGCAATCATATTAGGGGATTTTAACACCCTACTGTCATCAATAGATAGATTATCCTGACAAAAAGTCAACAGGCAAACAGTGACCTAAAATGACATACTAGGTCACAGTGATTAAATTGATATTTATAGAATGTTCCATTCCAAAGTGGCAGAGTATACATTCTTCTCAAGTGCACATGGAATGTTCTCAAAGGCAGACCACATGTTAGGACACAAAATAAACTTAACAAATTCAAGAAGATTGAAATCATATCAAGTATCCTTGAGGATCACAATGGCATGAAACTGGAAATCAACTACAAAAATAAAACTCAAAAATATTCAAACACATGAAGGCTAATAGCATGTTATGAAACAACAAATGGGTTACCAATGAGATTAAGGAAGAAATAAAGAAAACTACCTGGAAACAAATGAAAATGAACACACAGCAACCCCAAAATCTATGGGACACAGAGAAAGCAGTCCTGAGAGGGAATATCAGACGTACCTTAAGAAGTAAGAAAAATCTCAAATAAACAATCTAACCCTACACCTTAAAGAACTAGAAAAACAATAACAACGAAAGCCCTGAGTAAGTAGAAGGAAGGAAATAATCAAGATCAGGTTGGAAATAAATGACATGGAGACTAAAAAACAAGCAAACAAACAAAAAACCCCACAAAAGATCAATGAAACCAAGAGCTAGTTCTTTGAAGAGATAAAACAAGCTTGCTGATTCTTCAACCAAACTTATCAAGAAAAAAAGAAAGGACCAAAATAAATGGGAACAAGACAGGGGTGTCCCCTTTCATGACTCTTGTTCAACATAGTACCGGAAGTCCCAGCCACAGAAATCAGGCAAGAAAAAAGAGTAAAAAACATCCAAATTGGAAAGGAGGAAGTAAAACAGTCATTATTTATAGATGACATGA
>PVKM010032770.1:0-16255 GCA_004027735.1 Carollia perspicillata
TTTTTTTTTTCAGGGGACACAGAAATACTGGAATTATCTTCTGGAGGGTGTGTCTCTTGTTGTACAGGCTTCCCCTGCTAGGTGAGCGTTCTAGAAACCCATCTGTATCAGTGCACCTACTGGCGTTGTTGTGAGAGGCTGTGTTCGGCTTCAGTGAATTTTTTTGAAGACTCTTTCAAGGTGTTTGCCCATTTCAGGATGGGTGACTTATGAGTGTACCTGCCCACACCGCACTGAGTGTTCAGGGGGTTTTCACCAAAAATGACATGATCCTCATGCCCCACCTTCCCTATTCACCTGATCTTGTCATGAGCAACTTTCGTTTTGTTTCCTCCAGATGGAAAATGTCCTCAAAGGGAAACATTTTGCCGATGTGGAAGAGGTGAAACAAAAAACAACAGAAGCCAAGAAAATCAATGAGTTCCAAAACTGTTTTTAGCAGTGGAAAAAACATCTCAATCAGTGTATTGCATTAAATGGAGAGTACTTTGAAGGTGACTGAAGTTTAAACATGAAATAATATATACACAATTCTTTATAAATAAATTCTGAAGGTTTTTCTTTTGGTCCCTCCTGATATACATGTACTACATCTTCTTTATTCAGTCCTCTATCAAAGGACATTTTTGTTGTCCCCGTATCTTGGTCACCGCGAATAATGCCGCCGTGAACAGAGCGGTGCATAAAAATAGTTTTCACTTTGCGAATACTCAGACACAGCCTCGAGGATCCCCAGGGACCCACAGACGGCGCTTTAAGAACCGCCGAGTACAGATCATAGGGGCAGTGGAAACAAACTAGAGAAAGATTGCCAAAGAGAGGCAGGTTCTGGAGGCTGGGTTCTCCTTCCACAGCCAATATGGAAAAACCCGCCTCCCGTTTTTTTGTTGGTCGGTTTGTTTTTAAGGAGAGCAATTCCCTATGGCTGTTTTCTGTGTTCCCTAACACCATCCTGTTATCCTCTTTGTCTGGTTCTTAATTTTTCTCCCCTGGCCCTTACTTTTATCAACTTCTATTTCAATATATTTCCTGCCGAAGTTCTGTCTTAGCCCTTGGATTCTGTGCTGTGTTACTGTGCGGACCACACAGGGTGTGTGGCTCCGGAAGGCACCTGAGTGGTGCATGACACCCCCTCCACTTCCCCAAGAGTGAGGTGTGGGGGCTTCAAAAAAGACACGGAGTTAACAAATGATGAATTTTAAGATAGTCCTGCCCATACAGGCTCCCCATCTGGAGCTCTCCAGTGGGGAAAAGGTCTCAGGGACTCACCCTGCTTGGGGCACAAGGCGGTCCACCGGATGAACCTGCATCTGGGTGCAGGGGAGTCATCACCACCAGGTGCTCCTCTTAATACTAGGTCAGCAAGTCGAGCGAGGCTCAAGGTTAGCTGAGCTGGAAGGCTCTGCAGACTGACCTGTCCAGAGCTGGAGAGGCTGGGTCCAGGCAGGGCGGGAAGGTTCTGCCGGGGTAAATGAGACTGTCATCCAGCTATCCACAGGCCTTTGAAGTCAAAGGCACACACTGGGTAACCCTGCTCTCCTCATGGCCCAGGAGAGTCCTTTTTAGTCTGTGTCATCAGCTCAGAGAATTGCTTCCAAAACTCAGTCCCTTCCGTCCCCGCCCACCTTTCCGAGCTCCTGACCCTCTGACATTCCAACCATAGAACTAGTTGCACCATGTCATCCCAAATTCCAAATTCAACATGCCCGAAAAAAGTCTCCCTAAAACTGTTCCCTAGGTCATTGAACATCATTAGCATCCACCTAGTTGTTTAAATTAGGAGCCCTACCCACAATTCTAAAATCAAAACAGCTGTGAAAACCAAAACCAATTTTTTAAGGTGTCATCAAACTGACTTGACCACGAAACAAAACTTAACTTGAAAGACATGAACCTGTTTGTGGTTTTTATTTATCCTGCTTGGTGAGAAGATTTTTATATTTGGAGGCAGCAGTAGTAATGTTTGGTTATGAGCATGGCCCCATACTCAATTGGGAGTGTTAATATTCATACACGCACTCTATTACTAAAATTCTCCAAACTCTAAATTCTGAAACTTATCTGCACCCCTGAGTTTGGCTCAGGGGCTGGGTCCTGTGGTTGGTGACCAAGTCCTGACTCTTCCCTTTATATGGCTGCTGGCACTTGTCTCCTTAGTTCCCGGTCCCCGGACCGCGGGTTGCTGTCCTCCTAGGTCCTCCCTTCTATTTTCACAGGCCTCTCCCTGGCTTTCCTGTTTCTCACCTTGCCCTGTCACACCTGCTGTTTCCATGTTGGTTAATAGCTTCTCCACGCAGCTGAGGTCTCACCACGCCACTGCTCTGCTCTAAACACTGAGGCCCCTGCCATCTGAGCTGTGGTTTCCAAACTTCAGGCATTCCAGCACAGTCTTCTGGATTTTTCCAACTGTACCACTTCAATTGTTTTCTTTTAAGTTGATTCATTTTTATTTAATTTATTTGCATAAGAATCTTATGTTCATTGCTGCAAATGGAAAACCCACATTACTTGTCATAAACAGAAGGCAACCATAAATGTAAATACTAGAAAAACAAAACAATGAGAAACTATGTTTGCCAAAGAGACTGACCAGAGACCTGCTTGGCCTCTTTATTGAAAGAGGTCTTAATAAGACCTAATGTTTATTGAGAACTTACTATGTGCTAAGCAGTTCCCAAGCCTTTACATCTATTAATTCATTCAATCTCCCCAACTGCCCTACGAGCTCCATACTGTTTATTATTATTCACATTTTACAGACGAGGAAGCTGAGCCATAGAGACGTGAAGGAATTTGGTCAAGGTCACACAGCCAGTAAATGGTGTAATTGAAAGGACTGAAAGGAACTGGAAAGATAAGACATTTCTCTTCATGTGGTTCAATGTTATTGGTAGTAAAGGACCCACACTTCAGGATTTTTTTAAAGCTTATTTATTTATTTTTAGAGAGGGGAAGGGAGGGAGAAAGAGGGAGAGGAATATCAATGTGTGGTTGCCTCTCCCACGTCCCCTATGGGGACCTGGCCCACAACCCAGGCATGTGCCCTGACTGGGAATCAAACCAGGGATCCTTAGGTTTTCAGGCCCAGGCTCAGTCCACTGAGCCACACCAGTCAGAGCTTCCTCTTTGTCTCCTCCCAGTCATACTCAGCTCCAACAGCACACAGTGTCCCCCAGCACCCACAGGCATAATATATTGCTCCTCTGCCTCAGTCCAGGACACTTGGCTTATTCTCTTGTCCTGGAACTTTATTCTCTCGTATCTCTAGAGCTAGGTAGGGCTTTGTAACCCCAGATCCATAGCATGGTGTCATACACAGAGTTAGTCCTCCATACATATGGAAAAATCAGCCGGATTCACACATGCCGGGGCTTCTTCCAACATCCCATCAAATAAAGAGGACAATCGCGTGTCTGTGGTTGATGGTGGCCTCTCACGGTTGTGGAAGAAACTGTACACGGGGCAGAATGGAGGGAGAATGGGGCGGAGAAGAGGAAGTCCCTGTGAGGGTGGGTCCGGGGAACACTTGCAAATGCGCTGTCAGCACGCCAGCTCTGTTCTATTCGCCTTTCCTGGGAGTAGGTGAGGCCAAGGCTCTAGCATCCGATTGTGGCCAGTGCCTGTGTCTTCTAACCTCACCTGTGGGCTCACGGTGGACAGGTAGTCCTTTCCCATTTACGTAAACAGTAAAAAGACAAACGGAGGCTACCTAACACGAATTACAGCTTGGGGGCTGTATAGACCCGCAGCTCACCGTGCGGTGATCTGTAATGCAGTCCGCTCTTGCTGCGAGGTGGATTCAAAATCAGAAGGCTGGGCACTCCGGCCTGGAACCGCGCTCGGATTTGGTCGGCAGCCAGTACTGGGACGCGCAGTGATGCTCGGGAGCTGCAACCCACCTTCCTGTCACGACCTCCAGCCCTCGATCGTCTTCACACGCCGTTACTGCTTTTGGGGGAAGAGTGGACTCCCGGAGCCTCACCGTTGGCTTAATTTAAACTTTCCCGCAATCTTTTTGCAGAGCTGGGCTGGCTCCGCCTTCTGGGCCAAGTGGGCGCGGCCTACAGGAGTCCGGATCGCCAGGTGCAGCGGAGGCAGGGGGGCCCCGAGGGGGCGTGGTGGGTCCTGGGCTGTGGGCGGGCCCGGAGGGGGCGTGGCCGGCTCCGTGCAGAGGGCGGGTCCGGGATGAGCGGGGGGCGGGTCCTGCAGGGCGGTCCCAAGAGGCCGCCGGGCAGAGCTAGCTGCAGGCCCGCCGCAGGCCCAGCGCGCCACCATGGTGCTAGAGCCCCTGCGGGCGCGGGGACCGCTGCAGCAGCAGAAGCGGCTGAAGAGGAACGGTGGCTGAGGCCAGGTTCTCCGGCTCTTGGGCTCGCGATCCTCCGCCGTACCCGAGCCCCGATCCCTCCTCCCTGCCTTCCTGGGGCGCAGAGGCGACACCGCCGGACGATGCGCCCCCACGGCCGCACAGGAGGCTGAGCCCGCCGCCCCGCGCTACGCCCGCACCCTCACGGCCGTCCCGGATGGCCTTGCCGGGCGCGGAGGGAGCAGCCGAGAGGCCGGTATCCCCGGCCCCAGGCGTCCCCGCCGGCTCCGCGTCGTCGTCGTCCGCTTCCTCCAGTGGCTCGGCCTCCGCTGGCGCGGGGCTGTGGGCCGCGCTGTACGACTACGAGGCGCGCGGCGAGGACGAGTTGAGCCTCCGGCGGGGCCAATTGGTGGAAGTGCTGTCCCAGGACGCCGCCGTGTCCGGCGACGAGGGCTGGTGGGCCGGCCAGGTGCAGCGGCGCCTGGGTATCTTCCCAGCCAACTACGTGGCGCCGTGCAGCCCGACCGCTCTCCCAGTACAGCCTCCGGCCAGCTCGCCACCGCGGCCCGGCTCGCCCGTGCACGTAGACTTCGAGCGCCTCGAGCTCAAGGAGCTCATCGGCGCCGGCGGCTTTGGGCAGGTGTACCGAGCCACCTGGCAGGGCCAGGAGGTGGCGGTGAAGGCGGCGCGCCGGGACCCGGAGCAGGACGCGGCAGCGGCGGCCGAGAGCGTGCTGCGGGAGGCGCGCCTCTTCGCCATGCTGCGGCACCCCAACATCATCGAGCTGCGCGGCGTGTGCCTGCGGCAGCCGCACCTCTGCCTGGTGCTCGAATTCGCCCGCGGAGGAGCACTCAACCGCGCGTTGGCTGCCGCCAACGCCGCCCCGGATCCGCGCGCCTCCGGCCCGCGCCGCGCGCGCCGCATCCCCCCCTACGTGCTGGTCAACTGGGCAGTGCAGATCGCGCGCGGCATGCTCTACCTGCATGAGGAGGCTGTGGTGTCCATCCTTCACCGGGACCTCAAGTCCAGCAACAGTAAGTGGAACTAGGGCGGGATGGGGGTGGGTAAGGGGTCTGTACGCAGCTATGCCCGCCGCAATCCACCCTGGTGCTAGAGCTGGGCGGGCTCCCCGGGCCCAGTGCCAGCTGGAGTGAGGCGGGGATGCCAGCAGCACCTCCTGAGCAAGCCCTCCAGTACTCAGAGGTCCAGCTACACTCTTCGGTGACTTGCTTAGGGACAGGTGACACACTAACCTTGACTTTGCTTTTGGGTGCCTGTTTTACAAATGCGGATCAGACTTGATTGCAAACAACACTTGTAACTTATCTGGATCGTTTGGAAACTTAATGGTGCTGTTTAGCTTTAGTTCTTTTGGGTAGAACTTTGCAAGCCGAGGCCTTCCTTGGATTATGCGGAACCCCTGGCCCTCCTTCTGGCCTAGTGACTTTCATCAAACAGCCCTTTCCTTCAGCTCCCCAAGTGCTTATTGGGGTCTCCCCTCTCCCACTTTAAATGTGGCTTCGTGCCCTTGGACGTTCGCATAGGCTTTCCATTCAAAGGTCTCTGTTCAAGAAGTGTGATTTTAGTATTGGTTGGGCAGTGGGAGTGTTGGTGAATAGCTCCCAGATAAGAAGCACCAGTTTGCAACATCAAGCACATTTGGGCTGATTAAGGGCAAGTTCATTGTCCTTCCACAGCTACTTGAAATCCTGAAGACTTGGCCTGTATCATTTACCTTCTTTATGTATTTGGGTCGGCTTTCCAGATGTCAATAAGGAACCAACAGCTAAACTGAACACACATTCTATTGTATTTCACCATGTAAAAGAGCCAGTAGAATGGCTGCTTAAAGCTGGTTCTTCGATATGGGAAATCACTCAGTATTCTTAGAATGAGATGCAATCTTACGACAGATTAAAGGATGCAGTCAGAACTGGCATTGGCCTGCCACAGCTGCGTGTCTCTCAACCTTGTAAAACCTGCTAGGACAGGAGCTAACTCAACCGGAAACATTGTCCTTCCCCAAGTCTGCAGAAAGAAGAGTGACAAGAAGATATGACACGTTTGCGTAGATGTTTTTCCCATTCAAAATCCTTCAGCCCTGAAATTTACTTGACAATGACTAATGTAGCATTTTGATTATGAGAACTGTAAATAATTTGTTGGTAGCTTCGTATAAACATTCACTACTTTTCGAGTTATTTTATGACTCCCAGTAACCCCTTGTCTTATCGTTTAGATTGCAAGTGCTGAAGTAACAGGAGGAAGTTCTAACAACACACGGCGTAGCGAAGTGGCTGCAGTAATGTTTTGTGTGCGTTAGCGTTCTGACGGAGGCCATCGGAAGGGCTCCACGATTATTTACTTTGGGGGCTGTGTACAGTAGACATGCTACACATTTTAATGTATTTATTTTTGTAAATGCTTCAGACCTGACAGTCTTTGCTACCACTCGGTGCTTATTCCCTAAAATGAGCTTTTAGTAAAAGAAATGTTTAACCTGCTGCCGAAGAACAAGCCTGTCCGTGTGTCCCATAAGCCTGTGTCTGCCCAGGTTTTCCGCAGAACCAGGTAGTTTAAGGCCAGCGGTAGCACGGGTGCTTGCCCCGTGTCGTAGCAATTGCAGCAGTCCTGTGGTTCTCATGGAACTAGGCATTCTGCAAGTGTCTTCTGCTGCAGAACATCAGGTCCCCCGCACAGGCAAATGACTGGGGTTGCACTGATCTTCAGACCAGAAAATCTGTCTTTTGGGGGGTTGTAATCATACTTGGGGGTCTGTGTGAGTTGTCCACAAGGAACAGTATATTTGCTAGTGTTTGTACAAGCATAGAAAGGGAGATTGATCCATGTTGCAAACATGGACCTTTAAATATAAATTAAAAACTTTCAAAGAACTAATAACCATTCAATAGTCAGAAGCAATCACACGGCCGTGGAATAATAACTACGGTCTAATAGTTTCTACTGACACTGGGAAAACCCGTACAGTGGAGTCCACTGCTGGGCCCATGGCAGATATTATGCAGTTCGGAGGCGACTGGGTGCTGCAGCTGCGTTTTTGAAAGCCTTTCCACCATCAAAACAAATTTCCTAGAGCATTTTAATTTTCCGTAATTGTCAGGCAGGGTTGCTTTTGTGTTAAAATTTTGCACTTTTTATTCAAAAGACTTAATTGGCTAGGTCGCTAGCCTAGCCAAATTCTTGTTACAATACAGCCGTTCATTATAGTTCTTAAATTACTGTGAAGTGAACGTTTTGAATAGGGCCCACAATGTGCGAATCACGGCACCTAACACCTCGCTTACCCTGGGTCTCTGGTGTAAATTACTCAAGGAATAAATGCAGATACTTTGGAATTCTCTTGCGATAGCTGAAGCCATAATGTCTTGTTCTATTACAGTATGTTTTGCTCGACTTTGTTATTTGCTTATGGGGGTAGTGACTTAATGATAATGTAAACAAGATTTTAAGAATCAATATTGAATTCTTTTTTTTTAATTCTATAGTCTACTCAGGTAACAAAGAGTCAGTATAAGACTATTTGGAACCAAGTGAGTGGAAACTATTGTTTAAAACCAATGTTTAAATTTGTCAAAGGAAGATAATAGTTCTTGATAGATTTTCTTGCCTCGTTTCTCTTCGGTCTTTTTCAGTTTTATCATGGTGTTTGAGACAATGTTTATGTTGAAATAATACCTAATATGTTGTGATAGCACAAGCACTTTTGTCTCTTTCTAATAGACAGCAAAAGATTGAGAGTAGAGCCAAATTTGCTGGTTTTAAGCTCATTTGTGTTGTTAAAACATGCTAGGCCCTGTCGCTCCGGGGATGCGTGGTAAGCAGAAAACAGTTCGCTAAGTCTCTCTCTATGCAGGACCTAGCCAACAACGCTGTGCAACTCGGGTTTACAGTGAACCCGATCAGGTTTAAATGTATCCAGGGAACATGGTGAGCTGGAACTCTTTCATTCAACATGTTGTGGGCATCCCTTCCATACCAGTGACTCCTGGGCCCCAGGGACACAGTGGCAAACCAGATGACCATCTCCCGTCCAGCACAGGGTGCAGTCTGCTAAGAAAGGTAGATGATAACAGCCCTGCGATGAAAGGTTACTACGTGCTTTCAAGAGAATAAAGCATGGTGTGGGGCAGGGCTGGGCGGGCTGCTGGGACCCGGGTCTTCGGGGCAGGCGCCTCTGAGGACAGGACACAAACAGAGACGTGGACAGCGGGATGCATGGGTCAAGCTAAGATCCAGGCAGAGGGAAGATGAAGCCTGGGGAGACGGTGGGATGAGAGGGGAGCGGAGAGTGCGTAGATGATCAGCGTGGTGGTCCTTGCGGGTGGCGACCCAACCGGACCGCCTAGCTGTGCGCTCTGAGTGCCGCCCACCACCAGCCAGGCGCCTGGCGCGGGGAGGAGCGATACGGTCTGATTTCTGTGTGTCAAGGCTGCTGTGGCTGCTCTGGAGGGCGGACTCACAGGTGGCCTGAGCCAAGGCTGGCCAGGTTGTCCAGGCTGGAGCAGGCGTTGTTGGTGCCGCCGAGCGTGGGTGTGGTGGAAGTGGTTTCCAGGAAGTCCTGGAGAGGAATGGAGATAAAATGGTACAATATGTGGACTGCTGAGGATGGCTCGAATTGTGAGAATGCATCCAAGAGTTTTGTTTATCCTGGCACAGCTCAGGGTTGAAAGAAGATTGCTTGGCATAATTATGATTCCTTTTTTTTTAATGTTGCTTACTGTGTTCCATCCTTTTTGTAGAAGTAGAAAATAAACATTCCATGAGAAATTGAACCACAAATTTAGGTAGCTGCTTACTTCTATACTTTTTATTTCAACGATTAAGCAACTTTTTATGCTGATTATTTTAGCCTTCTGGGAATAATGGTTATCTATATCCTTATCAACAGCACCTACAATATATAAATAGACATAAATATTTATTATGAAATGTAATTTAGAGCTCTAACTAAAAAAAAACCTACAAAGGAATCTAATTCTTCTTAGCTTTTCTCATTAATACGATGTACATAAAAGAACTATTTGAGAAAATTATAGCAAATGTAATCTCTAAGGTGCTTAAAAAGCTTTTAAGAGTGACTCGGAGGAGCTATTAATTACGCTATGATCAGTTAAAAGACCTGCACGCCTCCCTTCCCTGTCTGCCCCCTTCACTCCAGACGTGTAGCTTCACGCCACCACGGCCACTTCCTGCTCCTAGGGACACCGGGGGATCAGCCCCGATATCCCCGTGGTTACAGAGCCAGTCTGCTTCTGACACACCATCTGCTTGAGGACGGGTTTTCAGAACAGCAATCACGGAGCGTCACCCCACCATCCCCTTCCACTCTCCTGCTTGCGTGTCAACTAGATAGGCCCCTTCTCGTGTTTTGTAGCTGTGAGGGGGCAGGTGTTTAGTTCTGCTTTAGGCAAACTGACTCTTCAGTGTCCGTGTGGGGTCGTTTTCACCGACATCAGGTCTGTCAGCACAGTAAAGGCAAAGGGGAGGGAACCAGCCCCCCCCCCCCCCCCCCCCCCCGCTTTCAGAAGGCCACCTGCAAGCACTGCGTTCCCACACCAGCACGTACAGGCCGAACTTTTCCAGACTAGCCAGTTACCGGAAGGAGCGTTGGTTTTTCTAGAATACTACAGTCGACTGGAAGTCACTCAGACCAGTGTTTGAATATTGGTGTCATCATTTACGAGCCGTGTGACCTTGGGCGAGTTATATAACCTCATTGGACCTGAATTTCTTGATTTCTGATACTGTCTATTGAATCCCTTTCTTGGAGTGGATGGAAGTCTTGTAGGGAAAAAAAAATCTGTTTAATGTTTCTTGAACTCTTCAAAGGCAGTTGGATAAATACTGGCAGGAAAGCATAGGGGTTTTTGAGGGGAAAGGGACGAGCTGGGTGTGGCTAGGATGAAAGGTAGGCAGGGGGAGGGGTTGTGGGCAGGAAACAGGCACTTAGCATGTGCCAGACAGTGGGTACTTCAAATTCGTGCTGAGATGTGTCTACTATCCGGGGTGAGAGGGAGCCACCGAAGGTTTTGAGGAGGAAAGTGGATAGATCTGCTGAAACGTAGGCATCTGCAAAGAAAAGAAATAAGCTCAGGATCATTTGCTTTATGACTTGAGCACCATAGACTGGGGACGGAGCAGTGAAATATACTCAGACACTGGCGTGGTGCCAGTCGTGTATCGCCTGGGACCAAGCCCAGTTTTTATGGTCACTGTTTGTTTAGTGAGTTAGTTCTCTCTCTCTGGTTCACCAGACTGAGAAACGAATGACCAGATTCCCTATGTCTTTGGTGATGATTTCCATTCCAAATATTTGTGTGACTGTCCCCAAACCCTCTGCAGTACTTGAGGGGCTCCCGAAAGGTGGAGACACCTTCATGATGGAACTCTGGGAAGCAGAGGGGGCTCTGGGGAGGTGGGGAGAGTTGCGCTGGTTTTGTTTCGGAGCCTGAAACTCCAACTTTTACACTTGACCCGAGTCGTGTGAATGTAGCTCTTTCTTAAGATCCATATTCTTCAATTCTCCCTTCAGGTTAAGTGCTTTAGCCAAACAATAGCAGTAACAGGAACAAGAGCTGACATTTATAAAATGCGTGCGAGGCGCTGAGCACAGCCCAAACCCTGACCTCACTTATCCCTCAGAGCAACCTCTGGGGTAGGTAATGCAGCCATCGCCATTCTACAGGTGCAGAACTGAAGCCAGGGATGAGTAGACTTTATCGCGTTTCCTTGGCTTGTCGGAGATTTGAATCCAGGACTCCTAGCTCCAGAATTGGAGCTTTTACCTTCAACCATGTGTGGTCTCGATGAATAGTCCTCAAGTGTGTGTTATCAGGGCCTGAAAGAGCTTTGGTTTATGCAGGGTATGGCTATTGGTATTTACCATATTAGAAATTTAAAGATGGTTAATAGGAAAATAAGAAGAGCCCCCTTACATAGCATTTCAATGGGGGAAATACCTTATTTTCTAAGGCAGTTTTAGGGAGGACGCCTGATGAAGACAGGTGGAGATTCATATCTGCTTCTGCACTGAGCTGTTGCCAGCTTAGGGACCCGGATGATGGTCTGAGGAGCGCTGGGCCGGACGCCCGGTTGGGCTGGCGGAGAGTGGTTCTGTGCAGCACTCTCCCGCACCCAGAGCACCACTGGCAGCTCCCCGTGAGGTTTAAAAAGGTAACATTTCCTGTCTCACGTTTGGATGCCCCAATTCAGCAGACTTTGCCTGGACACAAGCGATGAATTTTTGTTGGAACATTTTATTTTGAAAATCTTGAACTATACACAGTTGAAGGAACTTGGGCGAACGCCTAGATCCTGCCATTAACATTTAACTCAGTTACTTTCGCACAAATCGAGCCCCATCCGTCCATCAATGCATCGGAGCTTTTGGTGCAGCATTGTATTTTTTAAAAGCTTCTGGATAATTCAGACGTAGAGCCGAGTTTGGCAACGGCTGTTGGAAGGACCAGGTTTGTGGATTCCTTCCCATGGTTGTCTGGGTTGATACACAAATCCTTCACGGCCGCAGACTTATCCCCAATCCTGTTAACTGATGACATGGGATGGTTGGTCATAGCAGGCATCTGTGAGAGTATGGGTGGCGTATTCTGGGCTTTTGTCCCTAGGGGAAGGAACATCGCTAAGAATTTGTCCCTGTGACCCGGGTCACGTAGTGCTATTGTGGTGTCTGATCTCCGACTCCACTATTCCCCAGCTGTGGGCTCGTGGGCCCTGAGTCCCTGTGTAGGGTGCCGTGAGGGTCAGTGAGATAGTGTGCACCTGGTCAGCACACTTTTCCTGTAAAGGTCCAGATATTAAGTGTTTTTTGGCTTGGCAGGCCATAAAGTCTCTGTTGCAACGTTCAACTCTGTGGTCGTGGCCCACAGCATCAAAAGACAATGTGAAAACAAATGAGTGTATGTGTGTTCCAATAAAACTTTATTTATAAAAATAGACATTGGACTGGATTGGCCCACGGGACATAGTTTACTGACTCCTGGCATATGTCAAAATGTTTAATAAACTGTAAGCCACAATGGTGACAGTTTCATTTTTATATATTGTTTAGAAACACTTTGACTTCCTATCAGGGTGGAGGCATAGGTAGACATGCTTGGCCTCCTCGTGCAACCACAGAAAAGAATAACAACTAAATCTCAAAACAAATAACATGCAGAACTGCCAGAAAATCAAACTGTATGGAAGTCTGTCATCCAAGGATTTAAAGAAACCACATTCATCCAGATGGGTAGGAGGGGCAGAGACATGGAGATGGGGTGAGGAGATGTAGTGTGGGGAGGCGGCAGTGGCAGAGGAACGAACTCACGCAGTCTCACAGTCCCACGTTCACGGGTGGTGGAGAAAAATCGTCAGGGACACCTTGGGAGCCAGCCATCACAGCCTCAGGCCAGACGGCACAGCCCAGGGTCCCAGTACCAGGAAGATAAATCCCCATGACTTCTGGCTGTAAAAACCAGTAGGGGTTGGGGTGGCAGAAGAAATGGAAAGAATTTCAGAAAACTTTGCTTAAAGGGCCCATATGATTTTAAAACGTGTGCAAAACCATCCACTCTGGGACTCAACACCAGGGCAACAGCTGGAAGAGTGCCAGTCACAAATGGGGAGTGGGTGAAGTGACTGGAAATGGGGTGAGTGTTGGGCAAACCCCCAGAAACCAGGCAGCAGCGTAGTCCCCTCTCCGAGCCCTGCCCCAACACAGAACCACAAATCGGTGAATTGGGTTGCCCTACCCTGGCGATTACCTAAAGGCTCCATCCCACACAATTTATAGGGTGTCAGAGCAGCTCTACCTAATACACAGAAGCTAACACAGTGAGGCTGCCAAATAGAGAAGATGAAAAAATATGGCTCAAATGAAAGAACAGAACAAAACCTCAGAAAACGAGTAAAATGGACATAACCAACCTATGAGATGCGGAGTTTAAAACACTGGTGATCAGAGGGCCCTGGCGGGTGTGGCTCAGTGCATTGAGCGCTGGCCTGCCAATTAAAACACTGGTGATCAGAATACTCAAAGAACTCATTGAGTAGGGCAACCACATAAAGGAACAAATGAAGGTTACACTAGGTGAAATAAAGAGAAATCTACAGGGAACCGTCACTGAAAGGAAGGAAGCCAGGATCCAAGTCAATGATTTGGAGTATAAGGAAGAAATAAACAGTCAACCAGTCCAAAAAGAAGAAATAAGAATTCAAAAAAAAAATGAAGATAGTATCAGAAGCCTCTGGGACATCTCCAGATGTGCCAACATCCAAATCATAGGGTTGCCGGAAGGAGAAGGGAAGGAGCAAGAGATTGAAAACTTATTTGAAAAAAATAATGAAAGAAAACTTCCCTAATTTGGCGAAGGAAATAGACATATAAGTTCAGGAAGCACAGAGATTTCCAAACAAGTTGGACTCAAAGAGGACTACACCAAGGCACATCATAATTAAAATGACAAAGGTTAAAGATAAAGAAAGAATCTTAAAAGGATCAAGAGAAAAGCAAAGAGTTGCCTACAAAGGAGTTCCCATAAGACTGTCAGCTGGTTTCTCAAAAGAAATTTTGCAGGCAGAAAGGGACTGGCAAAACGTATTCAAAGTGATGAACAGCAAGGACCTACAACCAAGATGACTCTATCCAGCGAAGCTATTATTTAGAATGGAAGGGCAGATAAAGTACTTCCCAGACAAGGTAAAGCTAAAGGAGTTCATTATCATCAAGCCATTATTACATGAAATGTTAAAGGGACTTATTTAAGAAAAAGATCAAAACTATGAACATTAAAAAGGCAACAAATTTACAGCTATCAACAACTGAGTTTATTCAAACAAACAAACAAAAACTAAGCAAACAGCCAGAACAGAAATAGAGTCATAGGTATGGAGATCATTTGGAGGATTATCAACTTAGAAGGAGAAAGGGGAGAATAGGGCAAAAGGTACACGGATTAAGTACAAATTGGTAGGTACAAAATAGACAGGGGGATGTTAAGAATAGCATAGAAAATAGAGAAGCCAAAGAACTTATATGCACGACCCATGGGCATGAGTTAAAGGGGGGATTGCTGGTTGGAAGGAGGGTACTGGGCAGAAGGCGGGGATAGGGGAAAAAGTGGGACAACTGTAATAACATCATCAATAAAATATACTATATATATATATCTAAAAAAGAAAAACTTTGAGTACCTCTTAAAAATATTTTATTTATTTGTTTAGAGAGAGGAGATGGGAAGGAGAAAGAGTGGGAGAGAAACATCAATGTGTGGTTGCCTCTCATGTGTCCCCTACTGGGGACCTGGCCTGCAACCCAGGCATGTGCCCTGACTGGGAATCGAACCAGCGACCCTTTGCTTCACAGGCCCGTGCTCAGTCCACTGAGCTACACCAGCCAGGGCTTGAGTACTTTTAATGTTTCCTAATTTTTTGTGTGTGAATTCACTGGTACCCTAAAAGTTTTCTAGGATGCTTTTTAACCTAAGATCGTTACTATCAGTCATTCTGCAAAACAGGGTGCAGTGTAATCATATATTTACTCATCTCAGCTGGGGGCGAGGGGCTTTGCTGTCTGGCTGCCCAGCTGCCCTGCCAGCCAGCAGGATGAGGAAACAGTCCCGGGCTTTGTTCTCTGTCGGAGCGCTGCCATCTGGGCGCTTTGGCAGGTCTGCCGGTAACTCGGGCTGATAAGTTGAGGGTCAAGGAGGAGGCATGAAGTACCAAATTGCTGCTGTAACCGTTTCGCGACCAGGGTCAATACTAGGACATTGTTTTAAGCTCCTGGAAAAAGAGCAAATCACGTGCCGTTTGGGGAAGTACCTCGCTTGTACACGTGATGTTTCAGTTATTATTGGCTCAACGTGATTTTAAGGAGTTTATTTTGTTTAAAATCCTAAGGTGGTAGAAATACAGAAGTAGACTTCACACAGAGCGAAACGGGAGGCGTTTTCAGGGTAGTGACTGTGAGCAATGGATGTGCTCACGGGGGCAGGTCGGCCCAGTGCCTTTCATTTGCGGGGTAAGAGCAGTGGAGGCTCGGGTTCACCTGAGCACGGGGGAATTTTCTGTACCGAGTCTGTCTCCTTGTGTGTAGTAGGCCAGCCCGTCATTCATATTTTATGATCACTTACCGATCGGATTCTGTGTCCCAGGGGCTCTTCCAGGCCCAGGACACTCCGAAGTGAGCAAAGCAGGCACAGATCCCTCCCCTGGTGAGAGTTGCATTCCAGTAGGTGACACAGACATTGAACAATCAATAGGAGGGGACAGTGGGACAGGGCGGGGTGTGTGGGGGAGTCAGGTCTTGCAGGGTCTCCTAGGTCCCTCAAGGCCGTTGACTCCCCTGGGACACTGGAGAGTTTTGAGCCGAAAACTGGGCTGTGATTGACATTTCCATGGGATTGCATTGGCTGCGGTTCTGAGAATGGACCGGAGGGACCCAGGGTGGAGGTGAGCTTTCAGGAGTCACCAGCACAGAGCTGGAATTTAAGCCCCGAGGGATCGGCTGTGACTCTCTGGGGAGTGAGTGCGGACAGAGAAGACCAGAGGCCCAAGGACTGAGTCCTGGAGGTCTCTGGGAATTAGAGGTCAGGGAGATAAGGAGGAGCCAGAAAAAGGAGCAGCTCAAATAGGAGGGAACACCCGCGGTGCTCTGAAGGAAAAACGTGTTTCGGGGAGGGGCAATCGGCTGTGTCAGATGCTGCCGATGGGTCGGCATTCAAGTAATGTTGTCGGGTTCTGTTGTCAGGCCTCTTCAGGACGGTCTTCCTTTCCTAGTACCATTCCAGCTAGTGTTGCACAATGAGCTGCTGACTTCACGTGAAAATGCTTGCAATTCGTTTTCTTCGTACTCTTTCCCCTACAGTCTTCATTTACTCTTTCATTTAGCAGATATTTAGTGAGCGTATAAAAATGCTAGTTGCTGTACTGTAA
>PVKM010032771.1:0-16263 GCA_004027735.1 Carollia perspicillata
CCTGGGGCAAAGGGACTGTTCGCCCCTTTCCAGTTGGGGAAACCAAAGCTCCGAGGGGGTCAGTGTCTGGCCGTGGGCGCAGGGCCGGGGCGGCTGTGTGGGAGGCGTACTCGCTGTGCAGGGTGGTGGCGCTGCGCCGCTTGGCCTTCTGCACCATGGTGGCCTGGTTGCGCAGGGCGATGCGGATGCGAGAGGCAGCCAGCTTGCAGGGCTCGCCGTCCACCTGCACTGGGATGGCCTTGGACGTGGTGAGTACCACCTCTCGGCACTGCGTCAGCCGCTCGCCGTGGCCGCCCACCTGCAGCGCTGCCTGTGGGCACAGAGGGCTCAGGTCAGGCGCTGGGGTGGTGTGGGGGGCCCCAAGCTCTGCTCCTGCCAGGGAGGCTCTAGCCAGAATGCAGAGACTGACCCCCATGAAGAGGGGAGGGAGGGTGAGACCCCCGTCGGGGGCATTGAAGACAGTGTCCCCACAGAGAGGTTGAAAGATACTCTTAAGTCAGAGAGAGGAGAGAGTGAGCCCCCCAGTCAGAGAAGGGAGGTTTGGTAACACCCCCTTTCCATCCTGGAGCCGAGCTTCCAGGCACCGTAGGGACACGGCTGGGCACAGAGCTGGGCCAGGCCTCCAGGCAGGCGCCTCCCAGCCTACTCACCAGGGACGTCATGGTGAAGCCGATGACCTCGAGGTAGCCATCATCATGCCGCTGGGGCTCAAAGTCGTGGTGCTCCCCAGGGTGGCCCCAGGGCATGGTGCCCGCACAGTACCTGGGGGGTGGGGCGGGCAGTGCCACGGGTTTCAGGGGGTGGTCCCGCAGGGTGGGGACCGCAGGGCTCACACAGAGTCCCCGCCTCACCTGGAGTCCCCGCCTCACCTGGGGATGTTCAGGAAAACAATGCACTGGGGCTTCAGGTCCTGAATCTTGGGGGTCAGGTCGGTTCCGTCGCACTGGAGGCAGGAACGGGGAGGGTGCTGGGGGTGTGCCCGTGAGGAGCTGAGGCGGCCTCCCTCCCAGCTGGGCCTGCCCACTCCGCCTGCAGCTGGGCTCACTCACCACCACTCGGATGTGCTTGGCCAGGTCCTTGGAGCTGCCCATCAGGAAGTCGGAGAAGGCTGTCTGTGGGAGGCGGAGGCGTCATTATCTGGTGACTGGGACCTTCCCTCACCACCGCCGGGCAGGGGTCTGGGGCCTGGTAAACACGGTGGGCAGGGGGCACAGGAGGAGGGCGCTGCTGGTCTGGCAGACCCTGGGCTTACCCCGGCGTAGAACATCTTGTTCCGGAAGCGGCTGTTGAATTTCTCTGGGTTGGCCTCTAGGTGGTGACAAAAAATGGGGGACAGTCAGTCATTCTGGTCCAGCTGGGGCTTCCCAGGCTCAGGTAGCGGGGGCGGGCTGGGAATGGATGCCTTTCCCTGGGGGGCGGGGAGGTAAGGGCTGACCCTCTCAGGGACCCTCCTAGGTCCCTGTCTCCTCAGCCCCCCAGGCCCCCTTGGCAAGAGACTGCCAACCTCGAGACTCGTGAAACTCCAGGGTGACGTGGGCATCGAAGCCCAGGCTGAAGTAGTTGTTGAAGACGTCCAGAGGCAGCTGGAACAAGGTCAAGGGACGGACATGAGGGTCAGGCCTCCGCGATGCCTCCCTGCTCCAGGCCTCACGCTGCGCGCTCACTCAGCCCAGGTCTTCAGAGGCCCTCCCCACAGTTCACAGGACCCACCTGACAGCCCTCCCAACCCTCCTGCCCCCGCAGGCTGCGCCCATCCCTCCCCTCGGTGCCCCGAACACAAGAGCACCGAGGCCTGCGGGCGTTCTCCCCTCCACGCTCCTCCCCGCGTGCACACTCCCCAGGAGCTCCAAAAGCAGGACTTGGTCCTGCTCATCGCTTAGCACAGGGCCTGGCAGGGAGCAGGTACTCCGAAGTATTTGCCAAGAGGCTGAATAACAGCAGTCTTGAGAAGCGAGTACCATCGTTCTCACTGTATAGATTAAGAAGATGAAGTTTGGGGAAATGAAGAAACTCACTCAAAGTCCCAGAACAAGCAAGTGGGAGAGTGGGGCCTAGCCTAAGTCTCCTGGGAGTTCCAGACACCGAGGTGTGGAGAGGCCCCCCCCCGGCACCCACTGCCCGGGCCCGGCTGACCCACCCGGTCGGTGGCGCCCTCATCGCGTTCCTCGGGCCCTGCCTCAGGGTTGGGCTCTGCACGCAGGTCCCAGCGGTCCAGCTGCACCACGTTCCCCTCCTCCACGTGGGAGAGGATCTTGGACACGGGCTCGTCTGTGTAGCCCTGGCAGGAAGAAGCAGAAACTGAGTCCATCCTGGGGACAGGCCTCCCCCTCCACATACCCACGCCCCATAGCCCCAGCCCGTGGGCTCTCACCCCGCCCCAGTTGAGGGTGCGGGCCAAGTCGTTGCCAGTGCCCAGGGGCAGGATGGCGACAGGCGGTGGCGGTTTCAAGCGCAGCTGGTCCAGGGTGGAGAGGATCCAGCCGACCTGCAGAGGGCAGAGCGGAAGAGGCCAGGTCAGGCCAGCTGGGCCCAGGCCTGGGCCCGGGCCTGGGAGAGGCGGGGGGACTCACCGTGCCGTCGCCCCCGCACGCCAGGATCCGCAGGTTGTGTACTTTGCGGTACATCTCCAGCCTGGGCCCAGGAGACAGGAACGGGTCAGGGTACCTGGGCAGGACCCCGAGCACCAGGCGAGCCCTCACCGCTATCCCCACAGAGCTTTGCCAATACTTACGCTTCCTTGGGCCCTCCCTGGCTGAGGTCAAAGACTTGTCGGGGGTTGAGATACCAGAGAAAGGACTGGATGATTTTTGCACCCTGCGGGGGACCAGGAACCAAGAGGGACAAGGGAGAGGCAGTCAGGGGTGGCGGGCTAGATGGGGAGAAGCTCAGGGAGCAGGCTGTGGGAAGCAGGCCCAGGAAGGGGCAGGGGGTGGAGACATGATTAGATTGGTCTCAGGATCCCTGGGAAAGAGACACGGGGCAGAAGCCTGAAATGGAACCTGGGAACACCTGTGGGTTCCAGGGTGAAGAGGGGCGAGAAACTTGACCTCGAACCTCCCCCCAGGCCCTCTGTGAAGCGGGAAGGCTGTGTGTACCTGGTTGCCCCCACTCTTGGGGTTCACGAACACCAGCAGGGGCTTCATGAGGGGGGACGGGGTGGGCCTGATGATGAAGGGTTTCCAGCGGCCCTCCTTGGAGGCAGAGAGAGCCCATGAGGCTCCTGCCTGCCCTGGGGGACCCTACCCCCACACTCAGCAATACCCCTCCTGGCGCCCCACACATGCCACTTCTGGGTCAGCCCTCGTGGTGGGTCTGGCTGCAGAAACGCAATCTGGGTCTGACCTCCCAGCCCCTTTGGGGCCCTGAGCCCAGACCGACCCGCCAAAGGCTGAGCCGGTGGCATTAGCTCAGGGGCTGGTCCAAGAAACGGGCTCCTCTCCGGTCCCCTCCAGCTGCCAGCCTGGCCCCAGGTCTAACCTCGGGACCTTTCTTGCTGGATTTCCTCTTGAAGGATGCTCTCTTTTTCTTCTTGCTAGCCTTGAGGGTGTTCTGCAAGGAAAGCAGGGGCATTGGTGACAAGGCGGGTAGGCTGTGGTGGCTGGCAGACCCCAAGTGTGTGGGAGTGTCAAGGGTGCGGGCTGTACTCACCTGGGGCCTGCGGGCCCGGAGGATCCAGGTGGGTGGGATGACCACAGCTGCGTGGACGCCCAGGGAGCACGGCTCCTCGATCCGCTGCAGCATGAAGCAGGACACCTTGCTGTGGTACTGCAAGGGGGTGGGGGGGCGGTGGCGGCTGAGTTGCATGGTTGGGCCCTGGGCCCCCGGGACCCCGCCCGGTGCAGCACAGGGGTGGCCCGTGGGGGCTGGGTGGACATCACTCACGGCTTGCTTGCACCAGGAGCAGCTGATGGCCACGATCTCCTTGCTGTGGAAGGTGAACTTCTGCTGGAAGCCCTAGGGTGGACAGGGTGGTTGGGGCACCAGGGGCCGGGCCCAGAGCAGGGGCACTGCCCCCTCCCTGTCATCAACCTCCCTCACCCAGGGAAATAGAGCACATTTTTAAAAATTAAGAAAACTATAAATAAGCCCTGAAAGCGAGGAGGCGGAGCCAGGGGCCGTCCCTCTGAAGTTAACTGCAGAGTTGTGGGCGTGCACTCAAGCTGGCTGGAGGGGCCATGGCTACCGCCTGCCTGCCTCAGAGCCCCTCCCTCCCGACCTTGGCTGCAGCCAGGCCCCTGGTCACTCCCTCATGCATGCCACATTTACTGAGGGCCCACTATGTGCCAGACGCTGTGCTGGGCACTGACAGTCGATGGTGCAAAGGGGGATAGGCATCCTAGACCATTCAGAACCTACACTCACTGAGGAGACAGACAAGAAGTAAACAAGTAAGTGAACTAAGTCACAGCGGCCAGAGCTTAGGAAGACCGCTCACCAAACAGCTGCCAAACGAAGACTAAGTCCACAGGCACCTCCGAGGGCTCACACTCGACCTCCCGGCAGCCCATGTACCCTGCACTGGAAGGGCCCGCCCTCCCTGCTCAGCCCGGAGACTGGGCCGACTGTGCACTGCAACCTGGCCCAGGGTGAGCTCTGGGACTTTGTCCTTTAGGGACTCAGTGCTGGACGGCCCACATAGACCCACAGCATGGGGCCCGGGAGCCACAGCGCCCAGACCCAATAGGCAGCAGGCTGCCGACCTCCCTGCAAAGGGCCTCTCACCTTCCCACAGTGCCGACACTTGCCGTCCTGGCGCCGCCTGTGTACCCAGTGGTGCCGCACAAAGGTTGGCTGGTGAGGGAGGAGAGGAGTGTCATCGGAGTGAGTGAGGGGTGGGGGCAACAAGCCCAGAGCAGAGCCTGCACCCCTCAATATATCAGTGGTGAGGAATGGGGGCTGAAGGAAGCCCCTGTGCATCAGACAAGGGGCTGGAAACTTCCCTCTGTGGCCCAGGGCAGGGTAAGGTTCAGAGGAGGGATAGAGGCACGTGGGAGCAGGTGGCCCCTGACCCCCACCCCTCCCTGCTGGCGGGCCAGCCAGACCCTCCCCTCTGAGGCCTTCCCAGAGCCACATCCCTCGAACTGCCCTGGGTCCCAAAGCAGCTAGGAGGCGCTGAGCCCTCTGCTCGAGGGAGACACTCAGAGATGTCCACTCAGGAAACCTGCGGTCTCCTTGCCCTAAAAACGCCTTGGGCACTTACCTCACGGACATTCCTGGACCCTGATTCACGGAAGGACGGCTTACAGCGAAAATTTATCTGTGAAAGATTACAGTGACCACCCAACTGTCAGAACCTGCTTTCAGGGTCAGGCACATGGCCACCCCCTGCAGGAAAGGGTCACCCAAAGTCACCCTCACAAGGTAGAACAGCCCCAGCATGCAGGGGCCCCCAGCACGTGAGGCACTCCAGAGGTCCACGTGCGTCCTGCCGCCTCTCCACCAGCCCGGAAGCATCCTTCCTTTCCCTGCCCCACCAAATGGTACCATGGTTCCCTCCTATATTACCCCTTGACCTCCAGCCTTCCCAAGCTGGGTAGCTGCAGGCACCCCAGTCCTTGCCTGCAGACTTCAGCTGACTGGTCCCTGGAGACTTCTGGCTAATCTGTGGAACCCTGGTGTGACTGCCACTTTCAGGGATGGTGGCAGGTCTATAATGCCTGGGGCTATCTGTTTCTCTTTCCCTAGCTGCTCCTGCTTCACCCTTAGCAAAGTCGCAGAGCAGCAACTCTCAGCAACTCTACAGGCCAGGGGCCCACGCCTGCTTGTTGACTCCTCGTCCTGCTTTCTGGTGAGCTACCCTGGTTTCTGCTGCCCGGGGCGCCCGGGTCGGCTGCGGCAGCCCTCCCACACCGTGCCTGGACCCACCCGGGAGGAGTGCCTCCTTATAGAGGCCCAGGGCCCAGCCACGCCCCCAGCTACAGACACACTGTGGACGATGGGCTTCAGGCAAAGGTCTCTGCAGCAGCAATATGTAGGGGACAGAGCCAGATTTTGGGACTGAGCCAGCTGCAGCTGAGTTACGTAGCTTCAGCCAGGCAATGGCCCCTACTAAGTGCTGGGCTGTATAGGGAAAAAGTGGTGTCACGGCCACTGTTTATGAAGTCGTCCTGTGGAGTGACAGTCAATGTGCCCCACTCCGGGCAGTGAGCACACAGCAGCTAATACAGCAGGGAAGCCAGGACTGGAACGTGGGCACTGTGGTGCGATGGTGCTGAGCTCTTCATCACGACGCATGGTGGGCCCCGCAGGCAATGTGTCTATGCTGTGTGCAGACACACGCATGTGTTCTGACAGGGCTTTGGCACCCAAAGGGGAGGGGCAGGAGAGGCCGAGCACTGTACTGACCTTCTCCAGCTGCTCGATGCAGGGGGTGTGCACCACGATCTTGCAGGCTGCACACTTCCTCCGGGGCACCGACTTCTGCTGTAGGAAAGAGAGGGCCCCTGAGGGACCTGGTAACTCCAGCCAGGGTGATGCTCCCAGGGTGGCAGAGGAATCCTTGCGTCTGCCCCAGCACATCTGCCCTCCGTGTGTACCAGGAACCCTCACTATCGAATCCTCTGCCCACCCTCAGATGGCGCACAGCGAGGGCGCTCAGGTGGGAGTCCTGTTCCCACCTTGCGGTGGAAGGGCTGCAGCTGCCAAGCTAGCAGGGGTTGGCCTACAGGCTTCTAGATCTGGCTCCACCACCAGGGGGCAGCATGCTGCACACAGCTCACTCACCAGCATCTTAGCTACACAGTACTGCTCCCCAACATAGCAGAAGTCCCCGGAAACGTTGGTCTCGAACCAGATGTGCTCCCCATATGTCGCCGACTCCTAGACCGTGGGATAAGCATACTCAGTGCATACCTGCCACCCAGCTCACCAGTCAGCCCCTGCCCTGGCCCCCAACCCTCTCCCCTAAGAGAAAGCGCTCCAGCCTCGATCTACTTTGCTCCATCCTGTTTTCCCAGCTGTCCCTGCTCTCTACCACTTGGCCCAAACGTGGCCACCCAGGAGGTGTGCCCTGACCCCACTGGCCCGTGGGCTCTTCTCACAGCTGCCCACAGTGCCTCCACTCCCAACTACTCTTGCGGCCCAGAGCCCGGTGGGCACTAGTGCCCACCTGCCCCTCCCAGCGCCCGCCACTCACGCTCCAGTCCACAGTGCTCCGGATCTGCCGCTCTGGCTCGCTGCACGGGGCCCCGTGAGCAGGAGGAGGGGGCGCCAGGTGCTGGAGGCCTGACTTGGTGATGGCTTTCCTATAGAAAGGGAGACAGCTGAGGCCAGCTGAGTGCTTGGCCTCTCTGCTTCCTCCCCTCCCCGACCTGGGACCTCTGCCCTCACTGTGACCTCAACCTAAGGCCAAGACAGGGGCAGCAACAGGGAGAGTAGGGGATGACCCCTTACCCCTTACCCCCCCAGTAGCCCAAGACTGAGAGGATTCTTGGGTTCCTGCAGGAGACTCAGCCTTCCTCGCAGCGCTTCGGGGGTGCACTGTTCCAAAGGAAGCTCCCACAGGCCAGGCAGACGCCTGAGGCCCTTGCTCCACACTGGCCACCCCCGGAGGCCGCACCACTGGCCCTGCTAGCCACAGCTATACCTACGCGAGCAGGGCGCTCCAGGCCTGCGGTCCAGCCGACTTGCGCCGCAGGGCTACCTGGCGCCTGCGGGAGAGTGGGCACACGCGGGCGGGAGTCCCCGGGCTGGCCATGGTGCCTGAGGGTCGCTGCTGGCTGAGCCGGCGATAGTAACCATGCAGGCCCCAGAGGGCTCGGTCGTATACCACGTCAGCAGGGAGCAGGTGGGAGGAGGTACGGCGCCCACGCAGGCAATAGGGCACTGGCAGCAGGGTCTGGGCGCCCTGGGGTCGGGGTGGCCCTGGTGTCTTGGTGCCTTGCTGCGTGGTACTCAATGTTGCAACTGCCACATCCTCCTCCTGGACCCCCTCCTCCTCCACCTCATTCATGCCCAGAAGCCCAGCCAACAGCAGGGGTGCACCTAGAAGCTGAGCCCCAACAGTGGCAGGCTGTGGGGTGGGCACCTCACCCACAGCGAAGCGGGGGTTGTGGGCAGGGGGTGCGGTGCTGGAGCGGCGTCGGCGGCCGGTGACCCGGGCCTGCATCCCACAGCCCAGGAGGCAGCCCTGGAGCTGTGCACTGGAGCGGCGACGCTGTGCTAGTGAGGGGGAGGCCTGCCCAGCAGGGGAGCGGCGCCGTGCCTTGCCCGTAGGCAGCCCCACGCCACTGGGCCTCCGCTGCCCCTCTCCGAGGCCTGGCGCCATCCGCTGGAAGTGTCTCTTAAAAAAGGTCTCCATGCAGGGGCAGCTGGGTGCCTGTTGGGCACAGAGACCAGGAGCATCAGGAGCTGGGCTGGGCCATGGCCCATCCTGTGCCCAGGAGCCAAGTCACGGCCTCTGCCCTTTGGGCTGAGACACTTGGGGGAGGGGTGACTGTGGCCTCCGTCTCAATAAACAGGGTGTTTGAGGCATCAGAGAACCCTCAGGGGAGCCCCCCACTGCCCACTACTGGGAGCCCTGGGCTCTGCACAGTTTCGCCTCCAGGGTGCCCCAGGAGTAGTCAGTGGGTAGGAGGGGCTTCCATCTATGCAACCCCGCATCCCTGGTCCAGGCACCATAATCCACCAAGTGCTGGCCTAAAGGGTTTTGACTCTGGCCTGAAGCTGACAGAGAAGAAAAAGGAAGCTGCAAGTCTGCAATTCTGGGTGCCAGGTCAGAGTTGGTCCAGACAGACTGAGGGGCACAGGGCAGGCTTTCCTTCTTGTCAGGTCTTTGTTTTACCAGGAACAAGGGGAGCATTAGGTTTAGGTGACCCCCCTCCCCCGGACATGGCACAAACCAAGCATGGCAATAAAACGAGGCCGTCTGAACAGGCACTCAGTCCTGGTGAGACGCCCTGACTCAGCCCCGGTCTTGGTGTCGGGCTGAGAGTGGCATTTACCAGTGGAGAGGGTCAGCCGTCAGCCCTGGGGGTCACAGCCCTGGGGCAGATGAGGCTCTCAGAGAACTGGAGAGGCAGCTGCAGGGACAGTGGCCACCCTGTCTCAGTTGTGGCTTTGTATCGGAGGCCTAGAGGGCTGTCTGGGCTCTGGGTCTGCGTGCAGATCTGCCTTTGCGGGGCTGCTGGTCAGGACTGTTCTGGCGCCAGGCCGCTCTGTCGCACTCGGAGGTGCAGCGCGGACACCCCATGTACGAAGGTGCTGGGTGGCGTCTGAGAACCCTTCCGGCTCTGCTCCTCAGGGTGCTGGTGAACCACACCTCATCCCCGGAGGCCAGTGCTAGGAGCCCCAGCTCTCCATTCCAGACACTGAGCTGCCCTGGGCCACCTGCACGGAGGCGGGACCCTTGGTGACCACCCTCCCCAACCTGTCCTGACCGCGTGCTCCACTTCCTTTGCCAGCTCACCTGTTCCCACCGCCCCTTCTTCACGACCCTGGGGGAACGGCACGAGGCCGGGCATTGCTTCCGCAGGGCGAGGCCTCCCGAGTGCCCAGGGATGCTTGTGTCCCTCCACTGGGTGCCCTCCTGGGCCCTGGCAGCCACAGGGAGGTCTGAGTCAGGGCCATTAGACATCTGCCTGGGGCTGACAGAAGGCAGTCATCAGGGGGAGTGCCCCGACACATGGCGGAAATCGATGGGCCTGAGAAGTCAGACCGGGCTGCACATCTAGCGCTTACTCGCCACCCACTCAGCCTTTCGCCTGCTACTGCGTGGGGACAGGCCATGTCAAGCCGCAGCCCTGCATGGGGACGGGGTTCCGAAGGGGAGGCGGGCTGGGCTGAAGTCTCTGAGCTCTTGCGGTCAGTGGGCAGTGCAGGCGGCCTCACCTGTGGGAGCTGTGTTGGGGCTCCAGCTCTCTGCCGGTTCCCAAGCCAGCCCCTGCTGGTGGTGGGAGAGGGCAGGAGGTGAGCTCTGTGGGGGAGAGCTCCTGGCTGCCTCTTAAATCAGCAGCATCCCCGGAGCACTGACTGAGTGCCCCGGGTGTTGGGCACGGTGCTGAGCACTCGTGAGCACGCGTACCGCTTCATGAACTGCAGCGGCCCTAAAGACCGGGCACTGGTTCACAGCGTGCTCCTGAGAGGAATCGGAGGCTCGCAGAAGTGACCTGCCCACGGCCCATGGCCGGTCAGTGCGCGGCCAGGGTGGGACCCAGGTCTCCTGGACAGTAAAGCCTGCACCCAGGGGGCAGCAGAAGCAGGGTCTTTCCTCTTGGGCCATGAGGCTGGGACTAAGGTGGAATGGGACAGGGAAGGGGCCACTTCCTGAACGCCTACCACGTGACAGGCCCTGGGCTGAGCACCTGCCATCCTGCTGACCCTGCCACGAGCCTGCGAGGCAGGCAGGGCCACTGGCTCCACTTGAACGATGGCAAAACCGAGGCTTGAGGGGGCGCGGTAATGTGCCCAAGGTTACGCAGCTGGTCAGCGGCAGGACTGGGACCCAAACCCCCACCCGCCTGACTGGAGGTCTGTTCTGCACTGGGGAAGAGAACCCCGAAGGCCCAGCGACCCGCCGTCGCCAGGGCACTGGCTTGCCAGCACTGCCCCGGGTGTCAGCTTTCCTTCCTAGTCTGGTCAGGCTGCTCTGTGACAGCTGCACAGCCTGCAGATTAGTCACCCGGACACACCGCCTGATGCTAATGTCACCCAGAAAACAAAAGGCCACAGTCAGTGGGGGTGGGGGGAGGTGCCGCAGCGCTGTAGGCAGTGCTGAGGGCCCGAGGCCCGCTGCCCCAGACTCACACCGACAGGGGGTGGGGGCCGGCAGGAAGAGGTTGCTGGCACACCCCGGCTAACGACATGGGGGAGGCTCTCTCATTGCCCCGGCCTGGCAGCAGGCAGCCCTGAGTCCACATCTGTCCAGGAGTCTCCTCAGCTACTGGAGAGCACGGTCACTCCAAGTGGGAAGCAAGGTGGCCGGGCCAGGGCTGTGAGGCCATGTGCAAAGCTGACCCCTCACGGGCCTCAGTTTCCTTATTCATCCAAGGAGGCTGCTAGACTGGCTGATTTGCCATTTTATGACAAGCTCTCCTGCTGGGCAGCCAAGCTTCTGTGTTCCCAATGCCCCCTCCCCGTCAGAGGCCAAGCTTCCTGTTCCTCTGGTCTCCATAGAAACTCTGTCCTCTGGTCAGCAGCTGCCTGACTGCTGACTTCCTAACTCTGCTGAGGCTTCTCTCGGGTCTGGTCCGAAGTCCAGCTCGGCCTCAGGCCTGTCCCCACCTGGTCCCCGCCTGGGCCTGCAGCCTCACTCACAGCACAGCTCTGAGCCCAAGCTGCTGCTCACCTCACGCCGTCACCTTCCACACGCCAAAGGGGGCCTCACAGGGTTCTGACACCGGCAGCAGAGCCACTGGCTGCTCCTCGGCCTCCCAGTGGGAAGTCTGTCACAGCCAGAGGAGACAGGACGGGAAAAGCCTCATGGGCCCATCAACCTCCCGCTGGCTGTCGGGGCCTGAGAAGGACCCAGGATACTGCGGGAGAGCCGTGCGTGGCGGTGTGTGGTGATGCACCTGGGCGCTGCCGCCACAGCCAGCAGGGAGCGAGCCGCCGGGGCTCTTGGCCTGTGACCCAGGCTGCCTCACTCCATGTCAGCCTCAAGTGGGAAAGCCCGAGGGCTTCAAAATCCTGTGTCTGCCATTGCTTTCCTGGGCTCATCAGCCAACCTTCTGAGTCTCCATGTTCTCATCTGCAAAACGGGGTGACACCACGGAGCCCAGAAGGTTGGTGGTACAGGGACGTTCTGACCAGATGACGGTGCAGAGCACCTGACGACGTAACACCTGACAGGAGCAGGGCCATGGCAGAGCCCACACCCACAGCAGGTGCCGGGAATGTGGGTTGTGCCACCTCCTGGAGTTTGTCTCTGCCCGAGGCGGGGGTGGGAGCCCTGAAAGGGAAGCAGGAGGACCCAGGGTGGCCACCACCCGCCACATGAGGAACAGAGCCCGACAGCCAGAGCCACCTGGGTGTCTGCTCATGCTACTGCTGCCCCCGGGTACCAGGCCTGGTCCCCAGGACTCCCTGCCTCCAGAGGTGCTGGCACAAACCCCCGTGGGTCTCAGCCACAGTGCCCACTTCGCACTGAGGGCAGGAGTCCACTCCCGGCAGCCCCTCCCGGCCCTGGGTGGGAACAGCTAGAAGGGAGGCCTGCCTGGGGGCTGGTGAGGCAGGGTCCTGACTTCCTCACCTCTACTCACTAAGGGGATTCTGCCAAAGAGAAAACAAAACAAAACAAAAGGTGCACAGTGGGGAGCAGTGGGCCCGCAGGGTAAAGGAGGCAACCAGGCCAGTGATGTGTATCTCCGCAGGGTCTGCTCTGGCTGGGAGCAGGCACCCCCCTCTCACCTTCCCTTTCTATCAGCTTCAGAAGCCTTTCTCGGGATGGTGGTACCTGAGCCCACCCTGAGCCCCTCCCCAGACCCACCCAGACAGAGGCAGGAGGGAGGAAGGAGAAAGCAAGAAAGGGTTGGGGGAGCCCCCTTTGACCTGATCTGAAGGCAGGGCAGCAGGCAGGAGGTGGGCCAGCGAGTGGGGCTGGGGTCCCCGAGGGCAGGCGAGCCCTGGCTCTGGCTCCAGCTCCAGGCTGCCAGCCTCCGGCTGAGCAAGTCCTAGTTTGGAGAGCCAGTCGCTGTGGCTGCTCCTCTGCACCCTCCCCCTCGCCACTCTCCTCCCCCCAGCCTGAGACAGACAGCCGTTATGAAAATAACCCCATTGGTAACCGACTGCACTTCCTCTCCCAGTGGCGGCTCCAGGCCCTGCAGCGAGCAGGAGCTGGGGCGGGTGGGCAGATGGAGGGACCCGCATGCGTGTGCGCGCGCGTACACACACACACACACACACACACACACAGAGCCATGCCTACTGGATTCTCTTCCCAAAGTCCCCAGAGCCAGGCAGAGTGACAGTCTCCCGGCCACCAGTTACCACGCAGCCCCTGCCTCGGCTCAAGGGTGGGGTGTTGGGGAAGGTCTGGGGAGAGAGAAGGGGCATCAGGCAGGCTCCTCTGCTGGCCACCTAACGCCCTCTCACACCCACTGGACAGAAGTTTTGGGGTCTGAGGAAAGTGAGATAGTTGCGCACTGGCCCCAGAAAAAAAACCCCGCCACAAACAGTGTATGTTGAGAGGCTCACAACCTACAGAGCCCTTTCGGACAAGCCTTATCAGAGCTGCAGGAGGCTGGCAGCTCCCCTGCAAGGGCGGCCGTTCCGTCCCAGCGAAAACCGGACAGGCCCCCAAGGCTGGTGGCTGAGCTGGGACTCCCTGGCCGGGGGCTCCGAGCCCCGCTGAGGGGGCCTGTCAGCGCTGCCCTGGCTCGTGTCCAGGAGAGTCCAGCTCACGGCACCCCGCCGCTGCCCAGAAGGCCACTGCCCCTTCCACTGCGGGCTCCCCAGGGTGCAGAGTGGCAGCTCTCATGCCTCCTGTCCCCTGTAACACTCTTGAAAGTTGCTGAAGGGCCCCGAAAGGTTGTGTTTATCCAGGTTATAGCTATTGATATTTACCATGTTAGAAATTATAACTGAGAACTGTTTAAAACGTGCATTAATTTGTTTAAAAACAGTAAGCCTATTATATGTGAATGTAAATAGCATACTTTTATGAAAAATAAACCATATTTTCTAGAACAAGAACAGTGATGAGAAGGTTGGCATGTTTTAATTTTCGCAAATCTCCTCCATGTCTGCCTCAGTAGAAGACAGCTGGGTCCTCACGTCTGCCCCTGTGGTTAACGTTACAATACGCTGCGTTGCCGTGTTGGTTGAAGTATATGAGGAAAGTTCTGCCTCACACTGACTGCAGTTAGAAAAGGAAGGATTATTTTAACAGCCTTTTCAAGCAGTTATGGATATTCTTTGCTGCTATGTAAAAATATGGCAAATGGTGGTTTCTTAAAGGTTAGTGGCTATGTGGAATCTGAAACCCGTGAACTTTTCACTGCTCTGTCTTGCATTTTGAGTCTTGTAACATCAACCCTCAGTCACTGGAAAATGTTGCTTTACTGAGTTATGAAGTTCTTCCAAACGTTGATACGTTTCACTATACAGCATAAAAAAACATCATACCTGCTAACAATCACTACTGATTTCATTAAGAGACTTTAAGTCTTGGGAAGCTAGCTGTCGGCTGTCTAGATAGTGGATACAAGGTTTCCAAAATCTAATTTTCACTCAAAGGCTCACTTTTTATCAGTAGCAACAAATACTGATACTGTTTTTGAAGTGACAAGCTCACTTCATTCATTTTGAGAAACCATCGGCGGAAGACCCAACGCGCGGAGGGGTTTTGTCTGCCAGGGGCTCTTTCAAGTTAAAATGAGGTCCCTTAGAAAAAGGGGCTGGCACAGCTCACCCAGGTGCTTTTCAAGACAACCATTATAGTTTGGAGTGCCTCATGTGCATCTCACATTTGTTCACACAGAATAGTTAAAGAGACACGTACTCAAGGATCTATATAAAATCAACACTTTTTACTGCATCTTTTGTTGTCGCCGTGAGTGCGGTGCGAAGGAGACAATGGCGGCTAGTTTACGGTGGGGCCACTGCCCTGATCTGTGCCGAGGCTCCAGAAGTTTCACCACCACTGCTTCCACACCATCAGCACCGACACGAACACAGTGAAAGGGGCACAAGCCACGGCAGATCTAAATGTACCATTAGGAAAACTGGTTGTTTTGACCTCACCAACCCCTAAAGCGTCCAGCTCCCCTCTCCTCCAGACCCCCGACTGCACTTAGAACCCCTGATCCAGCGGATGTTCCAAATCTGCCAGTCGGGCAAATTCGGCTTCTGCAGTGTGGTGCTAACTCAGCCTCCTATGCTTGGATGTGAACCCTCGGTTCTCACCAAGCCAACCTGCTCTCTGCACCCCCACCTGGCCATGCCCAAGCTCACTGCTGTGTCCCTGCACATGGCCTGCCTCCTGTCTGGAACACTGGCCTCCTTCCCCGAGATCTCACACCCAAGTCCCACCCGCTCACAGCTGTCCCAGCCGAGAATACATCCCTCCCACTGATAACTTCGCACTACCGGTTTGCTCCGCTACCCTCGGACTCCTGGAAGTCCTGAGTCTCCCAAATCCCTAGGCCTCGTTCTTCCCGCCCACCAGACCACAAGCTCCTCTGGGGCCAGGGACAAGACCGACTGCATTAGGTATGCCGGCCCAGTGCCTGGCAGCGAGTCCAGTGTTTACCCCTGGTCAGCTCAGGAGGAAGGAACAGGGAATTCCGCTGAGGAGGGGCCGAAGCCATAAGGGAAGAGAAGGACTTCCTCCACCCTGGGTACCGCACCCAAGGGCTGACCACAAGACCCTGGCTGGACCAGACCACTTCTCTTTGTTGGGTACAAGGGGATGGCAACAGCTTTTGTTCTAACAGCCACCTTCCTCTCCTCTCCCAAGGATCTGAAGAGTGACAGGTGCGGCCCCTTTTGGCCCAAATGACATTGCCACTCCATGTTCTCTGTGGCTTTCCGTATGAAACCTGGACAGGAGGATTTGGTGACATGAAGTCACAGGGTGAGGGTGGTGGGCAAGGAGGGGAAGGAGGGGTTGCCTCAGATCTCGGGAGCTGGGGGAGGGCCCTGGGCTCTGAGCTCCTTGCTGAGACTGTCTCCTCTTCACGTGCTGAGTCGCTAGAAAGGCCAGGCTCCTGGCAGGTCCTGGAGAAATGTTTGTGGAGCAAATACCTGATGCTGCCGTCAGGCTGCCTGTGGCCCAGGATGGCTACGAACCGGCCCGACACAAAATCGTCATTTACTTAAAACATGACGAGGGTTTTTTTTGTGATTACATGTTGCAATGTATTTAATGTGTGGCCCAAGACAACCCTTCTTCTTCCGGTGCGGCCCAGAGATGCCCACAGGTGCAACGCCCCTGCACCAGCACCTCCCCTCCGAGCCACCCTCCCACTGCTCCCAGAATTCACTCTGCAGCACCCACACGCCCGGGACTGGGCCCCTACTGTCGGCTGAGGGCAATGCACAGACCTGGGCCTGACGGTCGCTAGGCCTCTCAGCCCCCCTCCCACCACCCTTTCATACATTTCTGCCTTTTATTTGACAAATAGATGACTCCCTCTGTGCCAGACACTTCTGAGAGTTTTACAAACATTAACTCAATTTCAGAAAAAATATTATTTTCCTTGTTTTACAGACGAGGAAACTGAGGCATAAAGAAATAAAATAACTAGCCAGCAGTCACACTGCTAGTAAGTGGCAGAGCTGGGACCCCTACCGGGGAGTCTGCTCCAGGTCTGCGATCTCACGCTG
>PVKM010032772.1:0-16255 GCA_004027735.1 Carollia perspicillata
GTGCTTTTCTAGACATCCCCCCCAGAGGTTCTTATTTAATTGATTTGGGGGTTGGACTTAGTCATCAGTGCTTTTAAAAAGCTCTCTAGCTAATTCTAATGTGCAGCGACAGTTAATAACTACCATTTTAAAGGCCTAAGCAAGCAATTCTTAGCCCAGGAGGTACATTAGAATCCCGCAGACAGCTGCTAAAATACATTCATACCTCCACCCAAAGTCAGAGGATGGAGTATTTTTGCACAATCCCCCCAGTGTTTCTAAATCACAGTGTGGCTTGGGAAACAAAGGCTGAAGCGACCCCAGCAAGAAGTGTTGGTGGCAGTCACTCTTCACAGGCTAAAAAAATGCCTAGTCATAAAGCCTTGCGAAGACATGTTCATGCTCAATTGAATGCGGAGATACCAGAAACACAGGGGTCAAATGTGAAATGGAAATTCAAAGCTTTTAAATATTCAAGAAAGATGCCTCCATTAAGACCCAGGTGATTGAAGGTGCCAAGACTGTAAAGCTCAAAGCTTTGGAAAAATTCTAGATTACCCCAAATGTCATTCTTTAAGAGAAGAGACAATTTATATAAGTGAATTTTCAATTAAATAAATATTTGTTGACTTTGAAGCTATTTTAAATGATGTCTTTATTCATTTTCTGATTCTTTGCCGTTAATATTAGAAATATAAATAATCATTATGTAGTGACCTTGAACTGACAGAGCATGCTATGTACATCTATTCATTTTAATGGTTGATTTTATGTCCAAAATCATATCTATGAAAACTGGCACTTTATTTTTTCATTTTCCATTCACGTGTTTATTTATCTTGCCTTGCTGTACTGCCAGACATCTAGAAAAAATGTTAATTAGAAGTGGGGATAGTGTACATTTTTGTTTAGGTTCTAATGACAGAGTCAAAACTGTTGTGCCTTTAATTGTAATGTAGGCTGCAAGGATTTTTTTGTTTGCTTATGTGAGGGGACACAGTTTACCAGATGAGGTGTATTTGTTTTCTATTGATACATAGCAAATTACTACAAATTAGGTGATGCAAAACGAGTCCCATTTATTAGCTCACTGTTTTGTAGGTTAAAAGTCCAGCTGACTTCAGCTAGGTTCTCTGTTTAGGTCTCACAAGGTCAAAATCAAGGTGTTGGTGAAGTGGCTTTTATCTGGAGACTGTGGAGAATGACCCACTTCTGTGCTCCATCAGGTTGTTGGCAGCACTGAATTCACTGTGACTAAGGAATGGAGGTCCCCTTTCTGTGCTCAGTGTCAGCCACATCTCCCACCAGGGACACCTTTGATCCTTCCTGACTCCCCTTCTGCTAACGGCTGGAGGAAACTTTTTAAGGGCTCCTTGTGATCATTTTAGGTGTAGACCACCCTTTTGCCATATAATGTAACCCTATCCCTGGAAAGACAACTCGTCGAATTCACGGCTTGCACCTCATGCCAAGGAGAGTGTATCACACAAGGCCGGGGCCACTGAGGGCCAGTCTTAGAATTCTGCAGTGACGTTGTGAAGGCATCCTCATATCGATTTCCCTTCACTTTTATCATGCATACTTTCTATCAAATGTTTTTTCTGAACTTTCAAGATAAGCATATGTATTTTTTACTTATTCTGGTGAATTACAATACTGACTGCTGTTCTGAATATTAAACTAGACCTGAATTCCCAGAATTTGGTCAGATATTGTGTGTATGTGCCCACATATATACATACATGGATTTAATTTGTTAGGTAGATATATGAGTATTTATGCTTCCATCTTGTGTCGCATTATGTTTTTGTAGGAATTTGCCTATTTTATCTAAATTTTCAATTTTCTTGACATATGACATTTTATTATACTCTTAATATTGTTTTAATGCCTGTAGGAGCTGTAGTGCCGTCCTTTTTCATCCGTTGCACATTGCCCCTTATGTGATGTTTGTGTGTTCTCTATCTCTCTCCTTTCTCTGGATAATATCACTACTGTTCATCATTAGTACTCTCCTTTCAACTTTTTTTTGTATTTGGCTTGTTATTATTCCTAATTTTTTTAGGTGTATGATAAAATCATATATTCTTTTCATACATTATTCTTTTCAAATATATGCATTCAATGCTGTAAATTTCCCTCTGTGCTTCAGTGTGGTTATTTCATACATTTGTAATACAGTTAGATTGTTTTCTTATCGTAGTATTCCTTCCTGGGTTTCCTCACTTTACATCTACCTCTTAAATGATTGTTTTAAAATTTTGCATACATTAAGATTTATTCTTAATGGCTTTACATTTCTATGGTTTTGAAAGTGCATGATGTTAGGGATAAACTATTACAGTCTGATACAAAATAGTTTTATTTCCCTAAAAAAAAAAACCTTTGTTTTACCTATTTAAACCTCCCCCACTCCATCAGAACATTTTCAACTACAAATCTTTTTGTTTTTGAAGTTTTGCCTTTTCCACAATATCATATAATTTGAGTCATAGAGTATGTAGTTTTTGTAGACTGGCTTTCTTTCTCTTAACAATATGCATTTGAGGTTTGCCATGTCTTTTTATGTCTAGATAAGTATTTTTTATTACCTAATAATATTAAATTGTGTGGGTGCTCTATGTTTTTTTTCTCCAGTCACTTTTCGAAAGACATCTTGATTGTTTCCAGTTTTTGTCAGTTATGAATAAAGCCTCTATAAATATTTATGTGCAAATTTTTGTGAAAACAAAGGTTTTCAGATTAGTCGAGTACATACCTAAAAGCACAATTGCTGGTCCTCACCATACGAATACGTTTAACTTCGTAAGAAACTGCCAACCTGTCTTCCAACGTGCCTGTACTACTTTGCATTCTCACCATCAATGAATGAGTAAATGTTATTGTTAATCCACAAACTCACAAACTTTTTACTTTGTTGCCCTTCTTTAATTTTAAACCTAATAAGCTAAATAATATAGTGGTATCATTACTTTAATTTGCAACTCCCTAATAACAAATGATGTTGAATCTTTTCATCACGTTTTTTGCCATCTGTATATCTTCATATTGAGAGTCATTACAGATCTGTTGACTATATTTTAACCAGGTTGTTTTATTATTGTTGAGTTTTGAAAGTTTTGGGGGTATATTTTGGATACAAATCCTTATGTACCTCACAAATACTTTTTTCTGTCCGAGACTTATCTTTTCTTAACTGTAAAAGTGTCTTCCACTGAGCAGATGTTTTTATACTAATACAGTTAAGCATCAGTTTATTCTTTCATGGATTGTACTTTTGATATTGTACCTAAAAACTCATGTCCAAACCGAACATTACCTAATTTTTTCTTGTGTTGTATTCTATCTAACAGCATTATAGTTTTGCATATCATATTTAGGTTTATGATCTTGGGCTAATTACTTTGAAAATTATAAGGCTTGTGTGTAGATTTACTTTTTGCATATTGATACCCAATTATTCTGACATCATTCGTTAAAAAGAAACTGTCCTTTTTTCATTAAATTGTTTTTCCTTCTTTGTCAAAGATCAGTTGGGGGTATGTATCTGGGCTAAATATCCTATTCCATTGATTTATGCATGTGTATTTTTCCCAATATCATGCTGTTGAGATTACCATTTTTTTATAGTAAACTTAAAGTAGAATAGTGTTACTCCTCCAACTTCATTTTTCTTCTTCAGTATTCTCTGTCTTTTGACTTTTCATATATCCTTAGCTCAGCTTGTCAATATCTACAAAAAAATCACTAAGAATTAAATGGGGATTTGGTTAAAGCTATAAATCAGATTGGACAAAATTGACATTGTACTAGTCATTCCTTCAATCCTTGAACATGGAATATCTCTTTAATGAGTTAGAGTTTCTTTGGTTACTTCAATAAAGTCTTATAGTTTTCATATATAGATACTATCCATGCTTTCCATTAGGTTTATATCCAGGTATTTCATCTTTGAGGGCTACTAATACAAATGGTATTATTTTTTAAATTTCAAATTCCAAATACTCATTGCTCCCATACAGGAAGGCAAATGACTTTTTACCATTAACCTTGTATCCTTAACATATGTCATTATCAATTATTAATTTCAAATTTTATTTTTTGTTTTTTGATAACTTGTGAACAGAGTTTTATTTTTTTGTTTCCAATCTGTTTCCTGGTTGTCACCTTTTTCTTTCTTAGTTCACTAGCTGGAACTTCCAATATGATCTGGAATAACAGGGCAGCAATGTACTCTTAGAGGGAAGTTTTTTACTATGAAGTATTAAGGTATCTGTAGGGTTTGCAGATTTTTTACATAAATTTAAGGAAGTCCTCCCCTTTATCAGTTTACTGAAACTGTTTATCATGAATGAGTATATAATTTTTATAACATCCGTTTTCTGCATTTTCAGCATCAATTGCTATGATATGATTGTATGATTTTTCTTCTTTAGCTTGTTAATCTGATGGATTGCATCATTAGATTTTTTAATATTGATGTAGCTTGGCATACCTGGAATAAATCTCACTTGGTCATGGAATATGATTTTTTTATACATCGCTAACACATTTGGTAACATTGTGTTAAGAATTTTTGTAGTTATGCTCCTGAGAGATACTGGTCTGTCATTTACCTTTCCTGTAATATCTTTACCTTATTTTTTCTATGAGGCTAATGCTGGTCAATCTGAGTGACTAAGGGAATGTTCACTTTGCTTTTGTTTTACAAAATAGATTGTGGAAAATTGCTATTTTACCCCAAATGTTTGGTGAAATTCACCAGTGAATCCCAGGCCTGGAGCTTTTTTGGGGAAAGATTATTAACTATTAATTCAGCATCTTTTTTTTAATTAAAGAGGGATACTTGTATTCCTTTCTTAAAAGATTCTATTTATTTATTTTCAGAGAAAAGGGAAGGGAGGGAAAAAGAGAGGGAGAGAAACATCAGTGTGTGGTTCTTTTTATACACCCCCCACTAGGGACCTGGCCGGCAACCCAGGCATGTGCCCTGACTGGAAATGAAACCAGCGACCCTTTGGTTCGCAGGCTGCACTCAATCCACTGAGCTACACCAGCCAGGGCTGATTCAATTTTTAAAATAGATATGGGCCTATTTGGATGTTCTGTGTAGGCCTACTCAAATGATCTATGTCTTCTTGTACTAATTTTGTATGTTGGATCTTCCAAAGAATCGGTGCATTATATCTAAGTTATCAAGTTTGTTGGCATAGTGTTGTTTATAGAATGTCTTCATTGCCTTTTTAATATCCATGGGATGACCCTTTATTCATTTCTGATATTGTTAACTGACTTCTCTCTTTTATGTTTGGTTAAAATGCCCAGAAGTTTATTACTTTTATCAATCTCTTCAAAGAAACAGCTTTTAATTTGGTAGCTTTTCTCTATTGTTTTCCTAATTTCAGTTACCATGATTTCTGCTTTATTTTTTTACAGATGTACTGTACTTTATTTTTTAATTTATTTATTGTATTTTTATTAGCATTTATCCTCCTTACATACCCCTTACCTCTGCAATTGCCACACTATTGTCCATGCCCATGAGTCCTTTTTCCTTTTTGCTCCTTTCCCTACCTTCTAACCCCTTAGTGCAGAGCAGTTGACCTGCTCTCAATGAGTCTGTCTCTATTTTGCTTGTTAGTTAAGTTTGTTCATTTTTCCACATATGAGTGAAATTATACAGTATTTGATTTTCTCTGACTAGGTTATTTCACTTAGCATAATATTCTCCAGCTCTATCCATGCTGTCCTAAATGGTGAAATTTTCTTTCTTTTTCCAGCCAAGTAGTATTCCATTGTGTAAATGTTCCATAGTTGTTTTATCCACTCATCTACTGATGGACACTTGGGCTGCTTCCTTATCTTGGCAATTGTAAATAATGCTTCAATGAACATAGGAGTGCTTATGTTCTTTTGAATTAGTGTTTCTGGTTTCTTTGCATATATTCCCAGAAGTTAGATCAGTGGGTTAAAAGGCAGATCTACTTTTTATTTTTTGAGGTATCTCCATACTGCTTTCTACAGTGGCTGTACCAGTCTGTATTCCCATCAACAATGCAAAAGGGTTCCCTTTTCTCCACATCCTCACCAGCACTTGTTGTTTGTCAATTTATTAGTCATGGCCAGTTGTTTGTTGGTCTATTGATGATGGCCATTCCGACCACTGTGAGGTGTTATCTCATTGTGGTTTTAATTTGCATTTCTCTGATGATTAGTGACATTTACCATCTTTTATATATCTATTGGCCATATGTATGTCCTCTTTGGAGAAGTATCTATTCAAGTCCTTTGCCCATTTTTTGTTGGATTGTTTGTGGTTTGGTGTAGAGTTTTCTAAGTTCTTTATACATTTTGGATGTTAACTTCTTATCAGATATATCAGTGAATATGTGCTCCCATTCAGTGGGTTGTTTTTTTGTTTGTTTGTTTATGGTTTCCTTTGCTGTGCAAAATCTTTTTAATTTGATGTAGTCTCATAAGCTTATTTTTTCTTTTGTTTCCCTTGCCTGAGGAGATGTAAAGAGCAGTTAATATTCATAAATCAATTTGCATTACTGTATGCCAATAATGAACTATCATAAAGGGAAATTAAGAAAACAATCCTATTCAAAATTGATTCAGAAAGAATAAAATACTTATGAATAAATCTAACCAAGGATGTGAAAGACCTACACTCAGAAACTTATGACATGCTGAAGTCAGATATTGAAGAAGATACAAATAGGTGGGAGCACATATCATGTTCATGGATAGGAAGAATTAACATCATTAAAATGTTCATACTACCCAAAGCCATCTATAAATCCAATTCAATTCCTATCAAGAAACCAATGACATATATTACAGAATTAGAACAAATATTTCAAAAATTTCTATGAACCACAACAGGCCCTGAATAGCAACAGCAATCTTGAGAGAGAAGAACAAAGTTAGAAGAATTGTGCTACATAACATAAAACTATACTATAAGGTCATAGTAATCAAAACAGCATGCTACCAGTAAAAACAAAACAAAACAAAACAAAACAAAAAATCCCAGACACATTGACCAATGGTACAGAATGGAGAGCCTGGAAATAAACCCACATCTTTATAGTCAATCAACACTTGACAGAGGAAGCAAGTACATATAATAAGGTAAAGATAGTTATTTAGTAAACACTGTTGAGAAAAGTGGACAGATGCATGCAGGGAAAATAAACTAGACCACCTTCTTATGCTACATATAAGAATAAATTTAAAATGCATTAAAGTATTAAATGTTAGAGTTAAAATTCTAGAAGAAAACGTAGGCAGTGAAATCTCAGACATTGCTTGTAGCAATATTTTATCTGATATATTGACTTTATTTTTTAAATTATTTTTTTCTCTTGCTTCCTTTATTTTTAAATTGTTCTAGTTGTCTCTTTTCCAAAGATTGAGTTTTGGATTATTGATTTTTGATCCTTGTTCTTTTCTAACATATGGATTTATTCCTATAAATTTCCCTCTACACCTTGTTTGCTGCATTCTATATTTTTTTATAAATTGTATTTTATTTAGTTCAACATTCTTTTTAAATTTTTGTTGAGATTTCTTTGACAAAAAATTTTATGTATACATTTGTTTAGTCTCAAAATATTTAAGAATTTTTCAGCTATTTTCTGCTATTGATCACTAATACAATTCCATTGCACTCTGAGAACACACTTGTATGAGTTCTATACTTTCTAATATACTAATGGGCCAGAATGTGACCTATCCTGTTGAACGCCCATATGATCTACAGAAGGACAGATATTCTGCTCCTGTTGGATGGAATAGTCCACAAATGTTAGTTAGATCAAGCTGTTCAGGTAACCTCTGCCCTTACTGATTTTCTGCCTGCTTGATCTAGCATTTCCTGATAGGGAAGTGTTGAAGTTTCTAACTATAATATGGTTTGTCCATTTCTTTTTGCAATACTATCGGTTTTTGCCTCACATTATTTTGTCACTCTGTTGTTATGTACATGCACATTAAAGATTTTTATGTTTTCTTAGGTAATTGACTGCACTATCATTATCTAATGCTCTTCTTTATCCCTGATACTTTTCCTTGTTTGAGGCCTGCTTTATCTAAAATTAATGTAACTACTTTAGCTTTCTTTTGATTAATGTTAGCATAGTGCATCCTTTAACTTATCCAATTATTTATATTTAGAGTAGTTTCTGTATATAACCTACAGTTAGGTTACACCTACCCCACCCCCAGCACGACAACCTCTATCTTTTATTGGTGTTTTTAGAACATTCTCATATAAAGTACTTACATATATATTTGGGTTAATATCTACTATGTTCATAATAGTTTTCTATGTATTGCTCTTAATTTTTTTCTAACTTTCTCCCTTCTCTGATTTTAAATAACCATTTTATATGATTAGTCTATGTTCTTCCTGAGTTATTTAATTACACATTCTTTAGTAGTTGCCTCAGACTTTGCAGTATAAATTCACAAGTAAATTATACTTATTTTCCCTTGCATTTCATTTGGGGATGTTTTGTTGATGTTTCCAAACTCACTGATTCTTTCTTCAGACGTACCCAATCTACTGATTAACCTGTAACAGGAATCCTTCATTTCTGTTACTATATTTTATTTCTAGAAATTATTGTATTCTTTCTTAGAGTTTCCACCTCTTGGCTTACATTTTCTGTCCCTTCTTGCATGTTGTCTGCTTTTCCCTTAACATATATAAGCTTAAGATATTTATTGAGGTTCACTAGCCTTAACATAAGTCCCTAACATAATTAGAGTCATTTTAAATTCCCTGCCTGATAAATTCAAGATCTGTGTAATAGCTGAATTTGGTTCTGATGTTCTGATACTTGTCTGGCTCTTCAGACTGCTTTTTTATTCTTATTTTTGAAAATGTCTTTTAATATTTTGTTAAGACCTGGAAATGCTATGTCAGGTCTTAGGAATTTAGGTAAAAATCCTTTAGTGTGAGATCTTATGTTAATCTGGCTTAGCTGGGCTTCTTTCAAGTTTGCTCTAGCTGTAGGTACCTAAAACTTGAAATTTTTTCTAACGTCCTAGTGTATTTGTTTGGTCTTCCCTTCCGCCTTTGTGTTTTCTTATTCCTTTAATAGAACTAGAACTTTGCAACTTTTCGAAGGGTAACACCCTGCTAGAATACAGCAACCTTGTCGATGTGGTGGTAAAGTGTGGGAGAAGAGAAACATTTACTCTCTTATTTTATATCTCAGTCTTTTAGTGTGATTGTGTCTCTGGGCCTTGACAAGTGTTTCTTAACTCCATGTGTTGTTTATATGATACAGAAAGGCTAGACAGGGTTAGAACTTGATAAATGGTCTTCCATCTAGGGAAGGTAGGAACTGATGCAATTTTTTTCCCCTGGACAAGGCCTTCATTATGGAGAGCACTCTGGGTATTTTTTCAAAATGATTACATTTCCTCCCCTCCTCCTGCTAGAGCCATAGGAATTTTTCTTGGCCCTTCACCAGGAGAACCTTGTGAGCTTCCTGGAGTTAAATCTATGAAAGTACGGGGTACTCCTACTCCTAAAATAACCCCTGTAATCCCCGCTGTCTTTCTTCTACACCACCAATGCATCAAAGTTACCATTTAAGTGTTTCTCTATTGGTTTATGCCTCCTGCAGGTTCTCCAGATGTTAAGAACAGATCATGGCTACAATTATTTATTTCTTGTTCCTTTACATTTAAGTACGATGTTTAGCCCTGTAATCTGTTGGCATGTCAGATCTGAAACAGGAAATCCTTGACTTTACCTTTCAGAAGAGGATTTATTTTTACTTCAAAAATAGGGGCATATTATACAATCCAATCAGAAAGTGACGTGTAAGGACTAGACATCAATTGTAGTAAAGGATAGTCTATTCCAGTACATACTTATTCCTAATACGGACCATTCTGAGAGATCCCAAGACAAGCTCTGAAGTATTTGCAAGGTATCTTCATCCCTGAAGTTGAAATTGGACTTTACATTTCGATTTTTGTCAAACTACTCACACAAGTCTGCTGGAAACTGCTCAATGTTTCATCCTGTCACCTTAACTTTTATTTTATCATCAATTTCTTCAACAGAATCATGGCTCTAAATGGTAGTCCTACTTCTCACAGCTTTTCTCCTTTTCCCTATTTTTGCTCAGTGGATTCTTACTGCTTATCATTACGTAAGCTCCTCAGAGCCCTCTTTTCAGTTGGGCTTCTTTCTTCCTCAGCCTTCCTGAGCCAGTCTTAGCAAAGGATCCTTCCAAGCCAATCCCCCACCCTTGATATCTAATCACTTTGGACAGCTGAACAAGTTCCTCATTCCCCACCTCTTATGTACAGGTCCTTGGCCAACCTTTGGCAAGAATCCTCTTGGGCCAGTTTAGCAAGAATCCTTCAGCCCTTAATATCTCCACTTAGTAATTCTCTTCCACTGACCTTCTCAGCCTGCTCTGTTGATTACAAATTCCCACTTGTCTTTGTTGTATTTGGAGCTGAGTGCAATCTCCTGTCCCTGTTGCAATGATCTTAACTCTTGCGACAGTCTTGAATAACATCTTCATTACCTTGTTAAACAAGCACAAATGTCAGAATAATTTTTCTTTAACACTGGTAGCTCTCCAATACCTTCCAATAGATTTTTTAAAATATCTTCTGCATATGTTTTTAAAATATCGAATGTGGGAGTTGGGTTGAAAACAATCTAAACATTCATTTCTCAAGAACAATTATTTGTGAGGGCATAAGAGAATATAGCAAGCAGTAAACTATATTGCATAAATCTCCTTGGTAACAGTCTTATAAGGATATTATAATTACTTTACAGATGAAAAAGTGAAAGATTAAAATGTATATCTAATTTTTCCATGGTTTCAAAAATACTAAAAATAGATGGCTAAGTTTAATCTCACATTGGTCTGGTTGCAAAGATAACACTTCTCAGCAATACTTTTCACAACCTATCCAACTACCTTGATTCAGTGAAATTGTTGGTGTGAGTTTGTATATTATGGTTTCACTTTAAACTTTATGTCTTAACACACTCATCTCAGCAGAGTCTGGCTCTAGTGGAAGTCTGCATTTATAACTTTTTTTATTGTAACAAAATTTTATATAGACCCATGTTCCAAGCTTTGATTTGAAACCTTAAAATATTATTTTTCAACTCTTACAATCATTTAAGATGGATACTATCAGTATTTAAATTATACCTATGAGAAAATAGTGGATAAAAGGGGCAAGTAATATTCCGCAGATAACTGTTTTGTGTGCACAAACAGGATTTGGAACCAGGATTTTACGCTGAAGTTCATGCACTTAATTCAACCTTATGTTATTTTCCTTGATAGGTAGTTCTGTTGAATTTTGTTTTAATAGAACAATGATATGGTCATGTTTCCCCACTTATAAATTTAACAGTTTATTTCTATCTCTTTTCTCAATTACTATGAATGTAGAAGAAATTCTAAGTTATTATAATTATGGCTTATCTATTTATCCAAATAAATAAAAATTAATAAAATTTATTTCACTATATTATATACTTAGTGTTCAAGATCAAGCTGCGAAGCTCTATTTCTGTACCATCGACACCTTCCTCCCGCCTTCAGCTTTAATTATAGCCTTTCTGGAATGACATCACTGATACATGTTAGTTCCATTTGACAGCTGTCAGCATATCCGGGGAAATTCCAACATTTCCTTCAGTTAGACTGTTTAAAATATGCAGCACTTCACATTATATGATATTGCTTATAATTCCTTTCCAATTTGGGATAGACACCTCTTTAAGAAGAGAATTTATACTGTCACAGGGAAACGCATATCTATGGGATTAAAAAATTATCAAATGAAGTTATAACACTTCTGGCAATTAAAATATGTTTAGCAATTAAACATATACTTGTGAATTTTCAGGCACATTTAAAATGTTTTAAGTGTTCACATATGGGCATAACATTTTTTAAATGGGCATTTAAAAGTTTATATTTATAATGTATCAATTTTACAATACAAATATGTACCAGGTAGAGATCGTACCTTTGTGGATGTTACTTAGTTATTTGTTCCCTCTCCATTTTTGACATTTTGTACAATTTTCTGAAATGCTAACAAACATCAAGAAGAACTTAAAGGAAAATTTTCAAAGATTTCACTCTTGAAGGATATCAATAATGACATACCAAAATGTTTATCTCTAAATGAACTGTCCTCTGAACCATGTTGATTAGCATAGGTTGGACCTACAGGCTTGTTATAAAGTCAGAAATTCACTGTAAATAGTTGAGATCTGGCCCCACTAATTACTAAGCACTGAAAATTTTATCAAGGAAAAAAGTGGCATGACTCCTATTGTTGAAATGTTTCAATTATTGAGAAAATAGATAGGTACACATGAATTATATTTAAGGAGTAACAGAGCAGTAATGTACACCTGAGCTGCTACTGATGCAACTCTAAGTAAAATTAAATGAGGATTTAAGTACATTCTAAAATATCCTGATCATCAAGGACAGATACTTCTTTTTAATTAATAAGAAGAAGTAAAAAATCTATTTCTTTAATGGAAATTTATTTCAAACAAATATATTTATATGTTAGAGAAGGACAATGAAATGGCATTGATTATTATAAAATAAGGTATGAGGTTGCCAACACATTGCAGGTATTGCAGGTAAACCTCAGTCACATAAAACTACTTCTCGAAATCATAAAGAACAAAATATATTGGTCACATCTTTGATATAAAAAGGAGATTGTATACGGTATGGTAGGGAAATTAACATTTATTCAGCTATTTGCCTACCACTGAGCTGCACACTAGCACGTACATAATCGTGCGATAGCCTCACGGCAGCACAAACTTGGAGGCAGGAACTGCACTTTTCAAAACTGTGTACACTTAGTATTACTTTTCAAAATTGTTTGTGCTTAAGTATTACTTCTCAGTAAATGCTGGTTAAATAAATTATTGCATGAATACATGAACTGATTAATAAAGGAACATGCAAATACAGTTATCTTTGAATGGAAGACATCTTTGAAATATGGAAACCCAAGTCATTCTTTAGAACAGTAGTTTTAATTTTATCATCTCTCAGTTGTTTTTTTTTTACTAGTCTGCTACCACTTTCTCCATCTGTACCCTTTATTTTAAGATTATTGGATCTCATGTATATTCATGTCATTTATAATTTATTTGTCTTTTATATTTTTCAATGTGGTCTTGAAGAAAGTAACTATTTCTTTTATCTAACTTTAAATATTCTGTATTCAACTCTAACCATTTTTTAAAATTCTGTTTCTCTCTTGAGATGTGCTCATTTCCCAAAATCATATTTTGAGGATTTTATGTTTTTTTAAATATTCAAGAACCATGTCTTTATAGTTTTGTATTTTTATTATAGCATCCATTTTATTAATTCTCAAAACTCATTTAAATTGCTAATCAGACCTTAAAAAATTATCTCCTGGCATTTATTGCATCTCAATGGGAGCCATTGGCTCCAAGTGCTGATTTTCCTCAGTAGGTAGTGGGTTTCTCTTAGTTGTTTATATTCACAAATAAAGATGTCTTAGGATGTTCTGATGCAGTTTGTGCTGAGAACCCAGAGACTTCATCTACCCCAAATTCCTTTCCCCTGTTAATGGCCTCATTTCTTAGCTCCTTCTCTTCATTCCCAAGGCCTCAAAATAAAAATCCCTTGGAGTGTTCTGTGTGATTCTGCTCTGCCTTCAGCTTGAACAGGTCTCAGTCTCCCTCAGTTAAAAAAAGAAGAGAGAGAGCTTGATTGTTTAGTCAAAGAGTTAACTCCCCCGCCCCTAAAACCTACTCCCTTACCTCCCCCTACCCCACCCAAATATTAAAAGATGCCCCAATATTTAAAAAAATGAAGGCCCTGCCTGGGAAATTTTGTCATATCCCAGTCCTACTACCCAAGCAGGTGCCTATAGGGAACCATCCTCCAAGTTACCTTGTTCTATTATCATGTCTTTGCTTTAAAGCCAATGGGTTTGATACATGTTGTCTCACGAACTGATCAAACAACAATTCATCATTTTGGGGAGAGCAACTGCCACAAATGTTTAGATATTCAGTTTTACATCTGACTGAAAGCAATGTGCTATAATCGTGGAAGCACCAATACTAAGTTTCAGCCTCAGTTTTGTCTAAAATCTGCTCTTTTTTTAATTAGCCTTTTTTAGGCTATCATTTTTACTTTTTCTTTATCATATGTTTTGTTCATTTTTTTCTTAATTTTATAGTCCATTGGAAGTTTCTTCAAATGGGTCCTACATGTTTCTTATTGATTTTTAAGCTATTTATTTATTTTCTTTATATGCATAATGATTTCTTCATTCAAGTTTTTACCTTTTTTTCTCTTAATGTGGAAAAGAGAGCATCTTCAGGATATTCATTTTGAAAGAAGATTCCTTCTTGAATTTCATTTTATATTATAGCTTGCGATGTCTTCACTGTCCTTTGAGCATAAAACTTATAGGAAAGTGTTTTTAAGATTAATATGTTTGCTTTGTACTCCTTCCTACATCCATAATTTACATAATTCTTGCAATGGAGCCCTGTGAGCCTCTTTATTGTTATTACCATCTGCCCACAAGTAAACATCAGATATCCACCGGGAAAAACAGAATCAAATTTGGGGAATATTGAGATAAAAAGATCAAGAGGCACCCTGAAGAGTGAGTTTTTCCAATTGCGAAAACTAGTGTGGACTAACTTGCACATAAAGAAAGGAAATAAAAGGAGCAAGAGAAAATGGCCTGGAGGAAAACGACAGAAACGTGGTGTTCAGAAGACTTCTCACTGGCACCAAGTTGAAAGGCCAGGGAACCCTAGTGTCTCACAAGCAGTGAGGAAGAGCCTGGGACACTATGTCCAGTCTGAGAAGATGTTCAACAAATCCTTTTCTCATGAATGAGTGAATGCTGTTCAGTATGAAGGGGAAATAGAGAGGACGTGAGAGCTGTCTTCAAAGATTTATAAGTTGTTTTGGGAATGCAGAAGCAGATTTCTTTGAATAACTCAAAAAGTTATTTTTAGATTGAAGAGAAGAAAATGAATATGAAGAGCAACTTTTTTGTTAGTTTTCTTCTGGAGGAGGAATAACTTTCTAAAAGTAATAAATCTCCAATGATGGAAATCATTCACTCCTCTAATTCATTTCTCTAATATGCCTTTGATAATTTAGGTGATGGGCAAGGGTTTTCAATGGTGGCCATCATAAATCCTAAACTTATAAAAATAGAGAGAGTGAGAAGATAGGGAGATAGATACTGAATGATTAATTACACTACACCTTAATTCCAAGTCAAGTAAGTATTGTGAAGAAATACTGTATAATGTTATAATATTTTAAATCGATCACCTCACCTGGTCTCAGGGATTTAGGATTCCTTGAGGAAGTTACATCAGGGGTATGTGTTTAATGATGAGAAATTCTAAGTAAGGGGAGGATGAGGAGAGATTGGTAGGTTACCAGGATGTGGGAAAAGTGAATAAAGGCCCCAGGCAGGAAAGAGAAAAGTCAGTTTGGAGAAGAAAAAGAAGACGGGTGTGGCAAGAGGGGTGAGTGAGACAGAGCGCATGGCACCTGACATAAATTAGCAGAAATAAGTTTAGTAAAGTCCAGGGAGCTGGATGGACACTCACATGGTGACCTCGCATCTTGAAAGACAACTTGATGACTTCCATGGGAGATTTTTAATTCATCACCCTTACTGAGTGTGTGACTTAGAGTGAACTTAGAGTGAACCAAGACTGGGTGTCACTTACACTACTTGACCCTTTTGGTATGAACACTATTAAACTTTCCACAATAGATAGTGCAAGACTCAGACCACTTGAAGGATGATTCTGTTGTATAGGAAAATTCTTTCAACTATGTAATCTGTACAGAAATAAAGTTTTTATTCTCCTTCTAATATATTAGTTCTTTTCCTTTTCTAATTGCAGTTTCAGTAGTTCCTATACAATGCTAAATAATTGTTTGACATTGGACACAATTATTACAGTGTCTAGTGTTTCTTCATTAAATTTCATGCCAGTCCTTTTCTTAAAACATTTTTTCCAATGGAATTAAAATCCATTTATTGAATTATAGGTTTTAAAAGGTGTTGTATTTTAAAACAGAAATGCATTTTAAATTTTTTAATGTTTTTTCCATTGTGCCGCACAACTTCTCTGAATTCTGAGACACATTTTCTATTCCAAGAAGAAAATATTATCTGATAGGATAGAAGATAGTAAAAATAATGCTGT